>CANYLF014457396.1:0-10582 GCA_948193215.1 Bocquillonia castaneifolia
GCTGACTTATTGTTTCTTGTGAATGTGAAATGTTCTATGTTTGGAAAAGTAGTGTGAAGTCTTCACACATTGCTTTCTTCACACTTATACCTGTTTGAATGATTGATACGTGGAATCCATGCATTGTGCATGCAGTAATTCATGAGTTTCTGGATAATGTACCTTGCTTCATCATTAATGATACTTTTAAAATAGAATGTGTTTTAAATTTAGATCAAACATTCTCTGAATGAAGATAACTGATGTGATCTATGCAGATTGTTCTTTCCTACTATCGACTCTGATGAATGATCTTTTTCTCCAAATTATAGATTTTCCCTTGGTGCTCTTCAATATGACTCAAATATATGGCTTTCAGGTCTTTTTGATCAAATTATACATTCTGCTGACAATGTTGACATTGTTGAGTTTTTCAAGCATCTCCATCCAAAGGTGAAACAAAGTGTATGGTAGAATTCTGTTCTTCTATCAGACATTTCCAATGCTCTGTAGTGTGTGGATCTGTTTAACTTTGTTTCTCCAGGTCATGTTAGGTCTCCCAATGGTGGAAGGGGCCAACCCAGCTTCATGTTTCCCACGCAGTGCCCCTGGCTATGAAGCTGCTTGCTATAGTCGTATTTGGAGTGAGGTTTGTAACTCTTTAAGACCACAGGCTTTGTTATCATATGTAATTACTCCAACACATTCTAAATTACTTGCTCAGTTTGGCTATTGTGTAAGCTTAATCTTCCTTATGAATTACATGTATTTGATTCTCTGCTTTTCCTTTTCCTTCAATATCACCGACAGGTATTGGCTACAGTGTTAAACCTAGGCTTTCAATTACCGTTGAAATGGCCTCTTGTTTTGAATTAAAAGAATCACTCTTAACTTGGCTGTTTCTCATACCAAATAATATCCGTCATTTTTGGCTTATTTGACGGGGCTGAAACATTTTTGTTTGACTATTGGTACCTGTTGTTTTTGTTTGGATGATTTTACTAGTTACATTTGTATGATATAAACTTTTCCTTTCTTGTTGCAAGTAATATTGAAATAAATGTAGGAAGGAGTATGGTACATATTTTCAATAGTTGTTTAATCAATTGTGGGATCCAAGGCTTCATGTAGAATCCATTTACAGGGGGCTCATCGATATCGACGGCTAGAATTGTTCGACGGGCAACTACTGAAAGCAATGATATATATAATAAATGCTTAAATGACCTGGTAAGCACTAAGCAGTCAAGTCAAGAGGAGGCTGCTGGTGTGCAATTGTGGACCATCAAATTGGTTTCAAATATATGGACTGTCATCAATATGTCTTCCATTACCTGACTTGCGACTTACTTCCTCCGTACCATAATAATAATAATAATAATAATAATAGGTAGTTTTGAATAAGCACATGAATAAAGAAATTTAGCAATTCAATATAAGGGTATTATTTTTTTTTAAAATCTCTTTATTAGAACTCTAAAATGTTGTTTATGAGTTGAGTGTTTTTAATTGAATTTGATATTTTCAATGTAATAAATACGAGTATTTTAGATTTTATATTGTTCTGTCTTAAAAACCGCATATTATTTTGGGACAAAAAAATACTCCATCCGTTTCAAAATATTAGTCTTTTGAGAAAATGTTATTTGTTTCACAATATCAGTCGCTTTTAAATACCAATGCAACATTAAATGCTCTTTTTTCACTTTTACCCCCATACTTTATTACTTATTACTACTTTACATAATATATAAAAATAAAATTACAAATCTCTATAAAAGGGTAACTTAGTCATTTCAAGCATTTTTTTCCTAAAATCTAGACTAATTAATAGCTTCCTTAATCTATGTGCATAACTTTAAAAGACTGATATTTTAAAATGGAGGGAGCAGTAATGTGACGGAGGGAGTAATTCAATCTTAACTTATGTTGCTTACCAATGAATTTTTTGAGACCTACCTTTTAAAATTTGAGCATTTCAAAACTTCGTAATGGGGGAAGAATAATACTACATTCCTTCCATAAAAAGTGTTCATCATTCTTTTTATATAATTTAAGAAATCATTATATTATTTTTAATTTAGTGAAATATAATATAAATTGACAAGTTTACTCTTTTATGAAAATTATAAATATAGAGTTAATTCATTTAATATGCTTTGAAATTGTGTAAATTATTAAGGATAATTTTAAAAAAGAGCAATTAATATGTTCTTGATTTTATGAGTGGACACTTATAATGAGACAAGTTAAAAAAAATAATGATTTTTTTTTTTGTGGAACGAAGGTAGTAACATATACTACAAATATTATTTGCTTTTACCTTCCAAAAAAAAATTTTGCTTTTGCTCTATCTATTTCCCATTATTTGAAAGTAAAAGGTTTTTGGATAAATTATCATTTTCCTCCTGAGGTTTACCAAAAATAACTACTTCATTCATAACTTTTCAAAAGTCAACTGCTTTTCCTCTGACTATCATTAAAATTAACTACTTTTCCCCTCCGTGTTTCACACCAATAGTGGAGGGATCAAACTTTGAAAAATAAAATGCAATTTAGCTCAAAAACTTATTTTTTGTCAAAAATTAATTCAATTTGGTCCAAAAACTTATTTTCCTTTCAAACAAGTCCATAAATTCCTAAAAATTATAAAATTTACATGATATTTTTTAAATTATAAATATTATTAAGGATTTATAAAAAATAGAAATAAAATTTGTTAAACTACTTAAAATATTATTTTAAATTTTAATAATTACGTAAAATATAAAAAATGAATTTGATAATAATAACTAAAATTTATAAGTTAATTAATTTTTATGAGTGTATAAAAATAATAAATATTAAATCAAACTCATAAAATTAATATAGAATTTCATATAATTTTAAAAAAGTTGTAATCTTAAAATAATAGTAATTTGAAAAAAATTTAAAATAGTAGCGTTTTAAAAATAAATATTATAATATAATTGTGAAAAGTTGTGATCATAAAATTATTATATATTTTGTAATTTAGTTTTTCATTCGTAATTTTTTTACACAAAATTACAAACATTTTATGATTTTATTAAATTTTTTAACTTTAAAATTTTAATAAAAGTATAATAAAACATACCATAATTTTATAATTTTTATTTACTATACGAATTTATAATAAATTTTTAACAATATAATATAAGAGATATTTCATAACATCTCATGTTTTAAGAATGGGTTCTTTAAAGTTATATAAAAAAAACCGTGGATGCTCTCTCTCGAAAGCTTCTGCTCCATCACCAAAACCACCCCTGAAACATCAACCACCACATCCCAAAAACCTCTTCCTCCACCCCTACTCACCCTGAACCGTCCTCTGATACACCCAATCGTTCGGTCATTTACTTTGAACGGTATCCCCTCGATTGGAAGTTACACAATGTGTAGCGCTCGTTTATGGCTTACGATGTTCATGGTATTATCACCTTGGCTGTGAGGACAAATAAGAAGAATATGCGTTTCGATTTTATTCGAATCCATCAGGATCTGTCTATCAATATGGTTATCAGGAGTATCAATTTTATTCGAATTGGGAGTGCAAGAATGAGAGCTTTGTTGCAAGGTTCCCCATCCTTTCTGCAAGGAAGGCTTTTGACGAGGCTTTGCCAATCCAAAAGCAAACCAATCAGGTGTCACTTGAAACCCACCCCGGTCATAGAGATCAGAGAACTTATGTGTTAGTCGTAAGGAGAGTGCCTTCTCCCCCTAACTGCCCTAGCTTCAACTTTGACAAGGCTATACCGTTGCCCTCATAGTCTGACCGTGCATGCATTGTCGTCCTAAGAGACATTACGAAGTTGCTGGATTTTCAAACCTTATTTTCAGACAAAGGACTTGTGTTTGAACACATGACTATGCTTGGTGGGAACCGTGTTCTAGTGTGTTTTCACTCTCATGATGAGCTCAAGATCTTCATGACTGACAGTAAATGTTATGTCATTGATTTAGTAAAGGATATTCTTCCCTTTGATTCCCCATCAATAGCAACTGAGAGGCTGACTTGGATGCATCAATAATGTCTCATTAATATTGAGATGAGAGATTCAATTGGAATCCCCTCTTCCAATTATAAAAATTAATAACAATAACATCAATAATGCAAGTTCAAATAGGATGCAATTTTTTGATTGCCAAATTTGGCTCCCTGGTAACTTTTCATGAAGAATTTAATCTTCTCCATCGCATGGATGTCATTACCTGTCTAATCTCGGTCCCAACAAGCCTTACTATCCCAGATCGCTGCACTATTACGGTGAATGATAAAAATGTCAATGTTTTTATCTCAGAATGCTGCCTGCCCACTACATTCTCCTTCCCTAGAGATTCCTCAGCTAAAACAGATGATGTTAACGTTTTTGAAAGTGAATCTGAGAATGTGACCTCTCCACCTCTCATCCCAATTCTCCCAACAACTTCCCCTCATAACATAGTAGACACCCCTCCCTTTTCCAAGTCAACCAATCTGCTTCAGAAGAATACAAGTCAAGATGTTCAGATTATGCAAGATATCCATACCAAGAGAATTAAGACCCGTCACAAACCATTTTGCTTCATCAACTCATACTGGCGACGGGCCAAGAACCCCACCAGAACCGCTACCTGTCCTAAACCAGCCGATGACAAACCAACAGAATATTCTCCATCCTACAAAACATGAGAAACTTGCAATGCTGATAGCCCACCTTCACCATTCATCCCTGCACTGATTTCTAAACAAACATTTGTTCGCACAATCCACTCAACTGGCAGCCCACCATCACCCATCAACCTAGCACCAAGTATTAAACAAACATTTGTTTATACAACCCACTCTCCAAATCAGCAACCCAACACCCCTTTGTCCCCCCACGTTCCCTCCACATCCCTCACTCCAAAGCCACCTTAACAATCTAACCCAATAAGCACACCTGCCATAACCCCACCACTCACAAAATGTTCCACCGCACCACATCAAAACCCACCAGCAATAGCCAGCTCGACCTCTCATGCAACTATTCCTTGTATTGGAAGACAACTTTCAAGAAAGGAAGGCCCACTCAATCAACAAGACCACTCAGATAAGCCACTCAGAAATACAATAAGGATTATGGCTGACAATGCTCATGGTCCATTAGATGAAGATGCCAATTATTCAAAAGAAAGAGAAGCAAATGAGACATTAAATATGGGTATTGCCCTTGGAGTTTTCGACAATGCCGACAAGGAATCAATCCGTAACATTATAAAAGAGAATATTTTGAATAAATAAATTCTTTTCTATTGTTCTCTTTCAAGGCTTTATTTATTTTTATGTTTAATTTCTTAACATGGAATTCAAGAGGTGGTCTATCCAACACAGCTAAACAGTCATTCATCAGACCTCTCTCTCTCTTCAAGACCCACGACCTCTCTTCAAGACCCACGACCTCTCTCTCTCTTTGCCATCATAGAAACAAAAAAAGAAACTATAGATAATTTTCTGATCAAAAATTTTTGGAGTCACTCTAACTACTCTACTCTCTCAGTCCTATCAAATGGAGCATCAGGAGGCATCCTTATCTCCTGGAATAAAGCGCGCATCCATTGCGATTATATTTCCTCGGGTCCTCGTTGGATATTGGTTTCAGCTTATGGTTCTAACTTTCAGGTTTTCTTACTTATTGTTTATGGTCCCAACAACCAGCAAGACCGATCTCTCTTATGGAATGAGCTCACTTCAGTTATTAGGTCTTATAATAACATCATTGTTGCCGGGGACTTTAACGAGGTCCTACTCCCTTCAGAACGTTCAAACGGCCAGATGTCTGTCTCGATTTCAGATTTCCAAAACTTCATTAACCAGTCAGAACTTCTGGATGTTCCAATTCAAGGCAAGAACTTTACCTGGAGAAACTCTCAATCTTTCTTAAAGATTGACAAAATGTTCATTTCTAACCAGGTTAGCTCTTTTTAGCATCTCCTCTCCATTTCTTCTATGGACTGTTTGCTCTCAGATCACTTCCCTCTGGTGTTTAAATCTGTGTGAAACAGTAATTGGGGTCCAAAACCTTTCCGCTCCTTCAGTTGCTGGTGGGATGATCCACGTTTCCTTCCTTTCATAAATGATACTTGGAGGGCTATTTCTAATGACTTTGCAGTCGGAGATATTATTCCTAAGCTTCGTGTTTTAAGGAATAAAATCTGTTCTTGGAATTCTGAAGTATTTGGTGATGTTGACAAAAAGATTAAAATATTATAAGGGAATATCATCGACCTTTCAACGACATGGTGAAGAGAGAGATTGGTAATCTGAAAGCCCTGCTATTTGCTAAAAAATCCCACAGAGAACGTATTTAGCATTAAAAATCCAGGATTAAATGGACTTTACTGGGCAACAATAACTCCTCCTTCTTTCATAAGATCGCTTCCTCACATTATCGGAATAATAGAATCTCTGAGATTCATGATGAAGAAGGGTCCCATAAGGATCCTATTTTTATTTGTAATTCTATTGTAAGATATTTTTCCTCCTTATTCTTTACTGTGAGAGAAGTAAATTTTTATCTGTAGCATTTTTCTTTCAAGTATCTATCTACAGATGACAATATTTCACTAACAGGTCAATTCACAGATGTAGAAGTTTTTAAAGCCTTGTCATCTTGTGGAGTTAACAAAGCTCCTGGCCCAGATGGTTTTAATTTCTTTTTCTATAGGAGAGCTTGGAATTTAATGAAGCATGACCTAATGTCTATTTTCTCTAAGTTTCATGCTTCAGGTTATCTACAAAAGGGTTTAAAAAGCTCTTTCATGGTTTTAATTCCAAAGACAGCTGGATCATCATCTCTAAAAGATTATAGACCGATTACTCTCATCAATGGGATCTATAAAATTCTCTCTAAATTGTTATCTCTGGGGATTTGTAAGGTCCTTCCTAAGATCATTTCAGACAGTCAGTATGGCTTTATACAAGGCAGAAACATTCATGAATGCTCTTTCATAGCTTCAGAAGTCATCCACCACATTCATTCTTCCAAGAGGCTAGCGTTTATTCTCAAACTAGACTTCCACAAAGCTTTTAACAGTGTCTACTGGAGGTTTTTAACTTCCATCATGTTGTTTATGGGATTCCCAGATACTTGGATTTCTTGGATGCGTGGATGTTGGTCGGGCTCCTCAACTTCAGTCCTGGTTAACGGTACACCCACAGATCCCATTCGCATTCAAAGGGGTGTAAAACAAGATGACCCTTTATCCCCCTTCCTTTTTGTGTTAGCTGCAGAAGGCCTGAGACAATTTGTGGCCAAAGCCTCCTCTTTGGGTCTCATCTCTGGTATTTGTTTAAATAACATTTCAGAGTCTCTTTCTTTACTGCAATTTATGGATGACACTCTCTGCTTTATGCCTGCAGATGAGTTTACTTTTATGAATTTTATTAGACTTCTCAGGTGCTTCGAGATAGTCTTGGGTTTAAAGATCAACTTTGGTAAAAGCTCCCTGATTGGTCTTGGTGCCTTAGCTCAGTTAACAAATAAATGCGCTTCATTTATCGGCTGTAAAATTGACTCCTTCCCTATTAAATATTTGGGAACTCCACTTTCTCTTCGTTCTTTCACTTTAAAAGATTGGGAACCACTTGTATCCAACTTCACTCATAAATTATCTTTGTGGAAAGGAACATGCCTTTCATATGCAGGCCGCTTGGTGTTAATAAAATTCGTGTTACATTCTTTGCCAATCTATTGGATGTCTCTCTTCAGGATTCCCACGGGGATTGCTAACAAATTAGAGAGTTATATGAAACAGTTTATGTGGAAGGGCAACCCCAATGGAAGAGCTATTTGTAGAATCTCTTGGCCCCAAATTTGTCTCCCCACTTCTGATGGCGAACTAGGACTATGGCCTCTTACTACTTGAAATGTTGCTCTTTTGTTAAAATGGGTCTTCAAACTCAGATCGGGCAGCTGCTCTTTATGGAACTAAGTAATGTGTCATATTTCTGGTATCCAGTCTTGGTCCTTCTCCAGCCTGATTCACCAAAATAAACTTTCCCCCATTTGGCTTGGCATAAAGAAGTGTTGTATTGATAATGCTCATATATGGGAGTTATTTTCTTCTAATTTGCAGTTTGTTCTAGGGGATGGCCGCTCTATCAACTTCTGGACAGAACCATGGCTTTGCAACTCTCTCATGGAGTCTCAATTTCTGGTCCTTTACTCTCTTGCTCTGGATTTTGGTATTACGATAGATAATTTCTTCTCCACATACTGCTCCACCCCTAGGAGGCCAATCTGGTTCAGGAGTTTGCATGGAGGAGAACTAAACTCCTTACATGATTTATCTGTCAAGCTTCAATCAATTAACTTGGATCCTGATCACCCCGACTACACCATTTGGCCCCTAACTTCATCAAATTCTTATTCTACTCATAGCTTCTGTTCTGCCTTGAGAAATACCCTTGATCGTTCCCTAGTTGATCGGGTTTTTCGCTTATGTTGGCACTCGATGGCAGCTCCAAAGATGAAGTTCTTCTGCTGGTCTATGCTTCATGGTCGTCTCCCTACTCGGACCTTCCTAGCCAGTAGATACATCATTAACTGGAACAGTTCTACTTGCACCCAATGCACTTCTCAAGAAACCCAAGACCACTTGATCATTCACTGTCCATCTTCTGTTGCAATCTGGAATTCTCTTCTTAAATGGAGTGGCATCCTATTTGTTTTTCCTTCATCTTGCAGGGATTCTTCCACCAATGGTCTTACACTGTTCATGGCAAGGTCTAGAGACTATTTTGCTCTACTTTATGGATTCTATTGGCTTGGGAAATTTGGAAATGTCGAAACAAAATTATTTTTCAGGGAAGCTCAGAACCTTCAGACATTCTGTACAACGCTATTTTTCAGATAGTTTACTTTACTAGATGTCGTTATTCAAATTTCTCCTTCTCCGCAGATGATATTATCCGTTGTCCGAAAAACTTTATGCATTTATAATTTTGTAAGATTGTTTTCCTTGCTCCTCGATTCTTTGTGACCATCCATTTGGTCCCTTTTTAATAAAATCCACTACTTATAAAAAAAAAGAGATATTTTATTTTCAATGAATAAATATTGAATTTTTTTTAATTTATAAAGTTTTTTATAAATTATTGAATTCAAATAATTATGATAAAATTTTTTAGTAAATGTATATTATATTTTTGAAATTGCTATTATCTTAAGATTACAATTTTTTAAGAAATATATTATAATCTTTATTTTTTTATACACTCATAAAGATTATTTGAATTATAAATTTTAGTCAATATTATTAAAATTCATTTTTCTTATTTATATAGTTAATGAATTTTAAATTATAAAATAATGTTTTAAGTAGTATAATAAATTTTATTTTTTATTTTTTATAAATCCAAAATAATATATATATATAATTTAAAAAATATCATGTAAATTTATAATTTTTTATGAATTTATGAACTTTTGAAAGGAAAATAATTTTTGGGACCAAATTGAATTAATTTTGGACAAAAAATATGTTTTTGGGCTAAAGTACATTTTAATTTTCAAAGTTTTGTCCCTCCACTAACAGTGTTGGAGATGGAGGGGGGAAGTGGTTAATTTTAATGAACATCAGGGGGAAACAATTGACTTTTAAAAAGTTACGAATGAAGTAGTTATTTTTGGTAAACCTGGAGAAATAGTAATTTACCCAAGGTTTTTTCAATAAAAACAAAATAAAGAGCTTTTGCTTTGCTATATGAACAATTGGGATCTCCAAAATGATAGCAAGGTTTTTCTCTATTGCAGCTCTAATTTTTTTTTATAGGTGTTGCACTGTGGTGTTGTCTACAGTGATATCACAAGTACTTTGGACTCAAATTAATCCACTGTGAGGAAGTTGCCGCCCAATTATGGCCAATTTGAGCCCCTTACCCTCTTCCAGCGATGGCAAGGCTCTAATTTAAGACCTCTCTTTGAAGACCTCTCTTTGAAAATATTATGCATCAATTAGAGTACTTTCTAAGAAAATTAGAAAAAAATTTCAAGCCCAAGAGATAAGAAAATTAGAAAAAAAATTCAAGCCCAAGAGAGTTGATATAGAAGATCAGACAGCACATTACATGTATATGCACCAAACTGAGGAAAATTAAAAGGAAATGATATTTTCCGAACCAAAAAATAGAGTAAAAAAAGCATAAACATGCAGCAGCAGCTTGATCATCAGTAACTCTTAAGCTTCCATCTAGATCTGCATTTTCAAACTAAAAAAAGACAACAAATTTTAGTCTATTTGATATGATAAGCTTGACATTACGAAAAAGAAGGAAGTGGAGTTGGCCACGAGGAGAAATCAAAGGGAATGGCCTTCATCAGCATGCTGTCCACGATATTAGGCATTTTACTCAAGGCGCCATGAATGGGAACTGTTGTAGTCCTCGAGAACCCATAACTGTAGAAATAAATCTCTTCTCAAGAATGATAAACAGATTTTTCCACTGATTAGGTTAATTCTACGGTTAGCATTACCAAAGTGAATAGTAGGCTCATCAATGAAGTGTAATTCATTAGGTTTGTCAAAGGGATCATAAGTAAAAATTCCATTTCTATCCAAT
>CANYLF014458289.1:0-16700 GCA_948193215.1 Bocquillonia castaneifolia
TTTTGTTATCATAGGGTCTCGATGCTATGATTGTATGGAGATTTTATTATCTATATGATAGATGCATCATTATAAAAGTTTGATTTTGTGGGGAGGTAAAGGTTGGCAAATTGTTTCGAGGTCAATATGGACAGTAAAACAGGGAGCCTAGTCGAAAACCAAATGACTCAAAACTTACAAATTCTGAGATGCACAATCCATGGCTCCAATCTTAGCCAATTATATATATTATTTTGGTAGAATTTATTGGAAGCATATGAATCTTGATTCTCGACTAATATAAGAAATTCCAGTTTACATATATTTACATAATTTATATGAACCGAATATATACTTTCACCCATAAATTTTATATGATTAACTTATTACACTCCCCAACTTTATAATTAATCTAATGCACATCTAAACTTTGGATTTTTTACATATCAAATACCAATTAAGTAAAATTTATATTAATTTGTATCAATTTCACTTCATTTTTATTAAATACTATTACACACATATAGTTTAAATCATTCTTTTTTCACATCAACATCATTTTTATAGCTTTAAATTTAATGGTGTCGTGGATAAAAAAATTAAACTTTATATGTGTAATAGGTTAATTGAATTAACTTTTTAGTATGTGATAAGCAAAAATTAAAACTTTGTATATTTAACCGGTTAATTTTAAAATTAATGAGTGTAATAGTTTGTGTGTGAAATTATGTATTCAGCGGTTTATATATGCATTCAATGATATGAAAATTGCGTAATTCACCTTAATATCCACCAACCGTTACTTTAAAAAAAGAAAATCCATCAACGAATTTGTGGGTCAGAAGGAGTAAACTAAAGAGCATGCGGTGATCAGGTGAAAAGCATATAATGAGACATTTTATAATTTGATAGACTAAATGACAATGGCATCATGTGATGTGATCACATCATATCGATCGATAGAACAAAATGGTCACAGATCAAAGATATCAATTAAATAGGGAGTAGAAAAAAATTAAAATTAAAATTTAATTTTTAAAAATAATAAAAAAATCTAAACTAAATCTTCTGTTTGCATGCGTTGGATGGCATCATCATCACGTCTCAATCACATCGATTCATTAATAATATTTGATACAAAACTCACCCAATTACTCTACGTCTTCTTGCAAGTCACTGCTTTTATTTTTTTACTATAAATACTAACATAATTATTATGATTTATGGGACTGATTAATTACTGATATGTATAAATAGCTACAGAGAGTTTCAATTAATTTACTTCTTTTAGAGAATAGAGATAGACCTTTTAATGGCAAGTTGATGGATAGAGTTGTTTTACCCTAATGAACAACAACCCCACAGTAGTTGGTGTCTTAAATCACTGAGATTTTTTATTTATTCCTTTAAGTAAAACCATATCTTTCTCATTTCTCAATGATGTATATTTTTATATTTATATTTGATCGATTTCAGATGTGATTTTCATTGGCGCACCCGTCAAAATATTCTTCATTATAATTAACTTACAGTCAGAAGATATATTGGAGTCTGTTTTTATGTAATTGTCCGTTAATAATTCTTGCCCGGTAATTAGAGGTTACCGTCTGAAATTTGATATAAATGGAGCTGATTGCATGTGTTTTTTTCTTGGACAATCTTTTACAAAAGGGGATGGAGCTACTTATTTTTTTCATCAAATTATTCAATTTAATGTGAATTAATCCATTTATAAATATAGGCCACTAATTGTAGTATATTTCTATTTTTGTTATTAAGAGTGGGAGGATACAAATTTAGGATCTTCATATGTGATTATACGTTCTTACCACTTAAAACATGTTAGTGAGGACTCTAATAACTAATTAGTTTGTTAAGAGTGAAAAAAAATGAAAAGTCTCCGAAAATACAACCTTATATTAGGAGACATTTATAATTTGACATAAAATTTTCTAATTCAAATCATTTCTCTCAACTTGAAAGAAAAAAAAAATAGTAATTATCCTTTTATCAAGAGATTCTTCAGAATCCTGCTTTGCTTCTGGAAAATGTACATACTCTTTAAAATTTCAGTGATTTAAAAGGGAAGATATGGTTTTAAAATTATGGAAAATAGAGTATGATTTTAAAATTATGGAAAATGGAAGATATGGAAAATGGAAACCATATCTTTAAAATTATGGAGTATGATTTTAAGTGTGTGTTTTTGGTATTTAATTCCAAAAAAAAAAAAGAAATTCTTGGATGAACCACGGTTCAATCAACCAACCACATACTTATATGTCATCACATGTCTCATATTTTTTTCAATAAATATTAAAAAAATTATCATAAAAATCTAACATAATTTTCTCACTTTAATGACATATTAGTATTTTACTGGATTGGTCAACGATCCCACTCATGGATCATAGTACATCCAAAAATTTTCCAAAAAAAAAAAAGCAAACTCTTCAACAAGAACTAAATGAAAGTTATGGATATATATTGATTAGCATAAAATTAAAACGACCTTTATGAACCAACTATATACAAATGTTTTGATACTATGAACAAAAAAAAAGGAAAAAAAAAAAACAGTGAGGAAAAATCAAAAGGGAAGAGAGATAGCGTGTATATAGGTAAGGTAGGAAGAAAAAGAGGGAACTGAAAGAAGGCTAAACGATGAGTAGGTTGTGAAGAAATGGGTTTCCATTTAAAGCAAGCTATATATAAGGTATTGCTGTATCATAGGACATTGAAATTTGTTGGTTGTGTGAGCTTTCAGCGATATTAATGGGCTATTGCTTACCTGCATATATTTTTGAGTTTGACATATCATTTACTAGTATACAGATTAGGGCTTCAAGTCCTTTACCTACCCAACAAAGATGGACAAAAAATGAAACCATTTTATTAAAATTAGTAAATGTGCACTTACAATATTGAGTTATTATTGTATATTTATTAACAAATCAGGTTAAATGGTTAATTGATGTTTAAAATGTTGGTTTTGAGGTTAACTATTTCCAATTCTAAATCATTTTGACTTTAATTCTGAACTTTTTTTTTAAATCTCTTCTTGTTACTGCAAGCTAGTGATATTGCAATCAATCTGAGAATTTTTAATTTGATTTCTTCAATAAAGGTAAAAAATAAAGTTATATATGATAGTTGCGCATTTGATCAGTTCAAATTGAACCAAAAGATATAAACATTAGAATTGAATTAAATTGAACCAGCCTAATTCAATTTAATGATTGGTTTGATTTAATCTTTTATATTTATTTTACGTCAGTTTCCGATTTGGTTTTATCCTTTACTATCCAAAAACAAATTGAATCAAAATTTATAGGAAATCAAAAATAAAAATTGAACTGGACTAAAATTGATTAGTTCGATTCGGTTCTTGCACAATCCTAAGTTTGTTTGAAAGGCACTAAATTCAACATCAAGTAAACCAAATTTAACAAGCCTAATTACAATGTCTTAAATCTACACATATAAAGTCAATTAGTGTGGAGATATTTTGTTCTTCCAAATAATTAAACAGAGAATTATATATGATTATAAATGAGAAAGAAGTTTCAAAAGTCATACAAATACACTAGTACAAACATTTTAGCTGGAAACAGAAACAAAGATTGCTAGCTGGGAAAGTACTAGCTAGATTAAAGGACTCTTATGTAAATACATTCAGACACAAAAAATAATTTCAAGGACAACTTTATGTTGGGTTTTAAAAAAGATGACAAGGTTGTAGGGCACGAAGAAAGCACATATATCTCCCACTACAGTACTATATGTTTTAAAAGAAGTTCTCTACCAAATCGATGATGGCAATGACATCAATTCAACTATATGTACGCTCTAGTGTATTCAACTATATCTTCATATATTTATTCATCAATCACAAATATGAAAACAAAGAGAGTGTTAAAGGAAAAAAATGTTAGAAGGGAAATTAAATTTACAATGTACAATTACTGTCCTGTAATATATTACTTCATCCGTCCCACAAAATAAAAAATTTATTATTATTATTTTGTCCCACTAAACTGCAAGATAATTAATATCAAATTCCATTTTAGCAATATTTTCTCCAATCTTAATTGAATGTTGTGTATTTTTAGTTTTTGCCAAATAGGAATATAAATTGGTACCAAATTCTAGTTGGCATGTCAATTTATCAACCCATGGGTTTGGGGTGGGTATATTTGGTCATGAGGTTGTATATCAACTAAGAATTGTCAGCCCTTTTACGTTTTTCCAATAGTTTTAGTTGACTGGTCAAAATAATTGTTCATTCCTAAATTAAAATTTTTTATATACGAATCATTTAGCTTCTTGAGGTGAAAGAATTAAATTATTTATGATCAAGTGATTAATTCAGATTCATTATGTGGAAATATTTTTTTAAAACAATTGTGGAAGAAGAAAAGAAATTACAACAAATTCCCATTGATTTTCTTGTAATGAGAATTTGATTCTCTTATATATTTGCAATAATCTCTTATACGTGATAAGTATGGGTGGAATCCACCTCCTCCACAACTTCTCCCACCTTGTAGCCCTATCACTTCTCAGCTCCTTCCTCCGTAGTCCTCCGGCCTTTTCCATTCCTCCCGTAGTTAACCCATATGTATTTTCCAACCCATTCCACTATTCGCTCCTTCTTTTCTTCTCCTATTTTACAACCCTCCTCTAACACTTTTTTATTCCGCCTCCGGTGATATTCAATTCAATGAGATCGGTCATTTTTAAGTTATCATTTGATTCTACAGCAATTATTCATTTCATAAGTTGAAGATGGACCACATGTTTTATATATACACTGCTATAAAATTAAGGGATTAGTGATAAATACTCTTATACGCCAATTAATAGATAGTTGAGTGTCTTAAACGAATTGTTTAATTCTAAATAAGAACTGGCAAGCATACATACTCCAAAGAAGAATTATAATCCTAGGATTGGACAAAATACATTTCCAATATTATTTTTAAGCTGTCATGAACATCTACATCATGAGAAAAAAAAAGAAGCAAAATTAAACTCATGATGATACTTTGGAATGAATAAATGGAAATTAAATATGGGGCCAAAACTTTTATTAATCGAAGTGACACGACAGAATTAACTTTATATAATTCTTTTAAACATATAAATTAAAAGTTACTTATGAGATTCGAGTCAGCGACCCACTTTATATAGTTTAATTATGGAATCCGAATTTCAGAATTCAAACTTGAAATATGAATAAAGAAAGAAAAAAAATATACATATATATATTTTTTAACATGGAAGGAAGAAAGAAAAAACATTAAGTTAAACATAAGAGGGTGTGTCCGTACGAGGAAGATGTTGAAGTGGGGAAGCGGAACCTACCACTTCTCCGTGTCCAACGCCTGTTCCTCTCACTCTTTAACTGTGTCCGTACACCTGCAACTGCACCCACATCAATGTCACATCACTTCTCTCTTAATTTCTCTCTCAATTTGCTGTTGGTTTGTTATAATTCCTTGGACTTGAAAAAAAGGACTATATATATATATATATATCGTCTTCCTTGTAACTCTGTACTTTATCATATAACTCTAGCTAGCTAAGGATGTCTTGATACAAACAAACAAGATAAGGAAGTTCTTACCGGACACAAATATATCATAGAAGAATTTATTATGATGCAGGAGTTTCAATTTTTATATATATACACATTGTTTGCTAACGTATATGGTAAAAGGGTCTTTAAATGTTTTTAGGTTCAATTCGATCAATTGTTTGTTTACTTTTTCTGAAATATAGTTTGGTCTCATGCTTTTTCATAATTAATTAGAATTTGATGATTATATTTTGATACATTTTGCTCTATTTCCTTGTGAAAAAGAGGTGGATTTGTATGAAATGTGTGTGTATGTATATGTAATGGGTCAGTCTATAATGCTCTAGAGAAACGATGCTTTAAAGTAATTTGATCTTAACTATTGAATAAAACTACTAACTTTTTTTGAATTTTTTTTTTCCGAAATCACACTTCCTCTTTACTTTATGCACTGAAACATCAATGTTATGCATAGTGCGTAAAATTCTTAGCCCTAGTTCTATAAACATTCATTTTATGAGAATGTTCTGTATAGGGTTCTTTCATGGATTCATTTCACAATAATAAATTTTACTTTTTAGAATCAGTGGAGTCTTTGTAAGAACAATCCATGTATTAGAAACTCTGTTTATATTAGAATTTTCCTTCTTTTGAGTTAAAATATTTGTAAGGAAATTTTATTTCCTCACGTCCATCATCATAGATGTGAAAAAAAATCACATAAATAAGATATGAATTGGATAATCTCCTCCATAAACTTTTCAAATTAAAGGATGGATAATTTAATTTCACGTGCAACATTTGAATTTCCATGCCTATTTGAATTTCCATGCCTATTAGATTCTTAAAAAATCTCATTTTTATCGCTAGAGTATTGGGTGTCACATGCAATCTTCTCAAAAATTAATTTAATGTCCTATGTAAGTTGTAATAAATGGATATCTAATTGACCTAAAAAAATTTGATATCTAAGGACATTAGAGCCAAGAGCTAAGTGATCAAATACTAATTTGTAAATTGTAATGTATGAGGTTAGAAATTCAACTATAAATCAATCTACAGCTTTCATCATTTCCAGTCGAAGAATTAATATTTCAAACAAAGAAAGAATTTTAGGCTATTTTGATACAAATTACAAAATCCAAAAAGCACCAAAACCACACACAAGAGAAGACTTATTTTCACAACTTTCTTAATTAAAATGTGTCATGTATGTTCAAAATAGTCTTAATTAGTTACCTCCCTGCCCAAAAAATCCAAGTAAAGATACATTTCAAGTAACAATTTGAAACGCAACTCCAAACTTACAGTCCAGCCTACACTAAAAAATAAAATTCCAGCCATAAATGGTGGCCAAAGCCTATTCATTATCCTAAACAACCAAAGCTTATCCCTAAATAATTACATTACCATTAATTTACACTCTTATTTTTAATTTGTTTGGGTTTGCTCAGAGCCATAGCTTTGTTGCAAGTTGAGTGGATGTTGCGTATACTATTAGTAGACAACTATACATAATTCAGTAAATTATTCAAAAAAAAAAATTAGGGTAATATGTGTACCTTAATTTCCACTAAGTTGTACAATTACGATCAATATTTGTCTTTTCCTTATCTAGATCAATCAATATTATAGGATGTGAAAACTTATTGTTAAATCTTTTACAACATTATTGAAAACAATATCGAAGTCATAATCACATAGTTTACAATTATGGGTCATTTACATTTTGTTGTCAAACTTCAGGAAAAAGAAATGCATGATGTGTTAGAGCAATGTAGATTTTTCCGTCCACATTCATTGAAAAAAGAATTAATTAACGTGATCAAGATTAATTAAGGTCAAAAAAAATTAAGGTCGACAAAAAGCAGATTTGTGTTCAATAAATTTTATGTTTTTCTTTTTTCCAATAAATAATCCATCTTTTTTCCTTTTTTTTCTAAATTTTAATTAAACTAAAAAAGGTGAAAACATTGTGGCTTTCAATTTACTGGAAAAAAACTTCTTTGACATGGACAATTAAGATAAATGGGAGCGTATTTAAAGTAGAGGCCATAAAGAAAACCTAATTTGGAATCATTTCATGAAATGATATAAATTAGAATGTTCAAAGTTGTGAACGTTAATAAAATTGAATTTCAAATTAAAAATGATATACTAATTAGAGTGTTGCGTGTGTGTAATTGTTGTTATCCCGGGTATTTGGGATCCCATTTGGAGTCCCGACTAATCTTGATCGAGTGAGTTCCATTTGGAAGCACACTCTCCCCTTGCAGTCCTAAGAATCAAACTTTTGACCTTCAAGCTTAAAGCCTACAAGTCCAAACGATTTTACCACTTGAATCACGCCCCATGGGTAGAGTGTTGCATATATTAATAAAAGGCATATAGACTTTATTTAGCCCCAACTTTTACTCAATTATCCATTTTAGCCTCAACTTTAAAGTGTATCAATCTCATCCAATATCTTTTCGAGTTATATCAAATTTAGCCAACTTGGGTTTAACACATGCCTCAGCTAACGTGGCAAGCATACGTGTCTTCAAAAAGGCCTCTCATTTATCCTACATCAAAACGTACTATTTCATTTAGTCCACATTTGAACGCACCATTTTTGCACTCTTTTTCTTTCCTTTTGTCAATAAAATCGTGAGTTGCTGAGGGGAAATAAAATTGGGGCTTAGTGTTTGCAATCATCAATCTTTTGATAATGGCTTTTCAATCTTCTGCTACATCATCTTCTTAAGAGGGTCAATCATCATTTGTTCAACTATCTAAAATTCCACAGTCATTTATTTTTGTTGGTGGAGAAGTGTTGTACTGTAATTGTAGTAGGAGAGCAGAATTGATGATTTCATGAACCAACAACAATCCTGGACGAAAAATTTGGGGTTGTGATCATAATGAAGTGAGTAACATTTGATGTGAATTTTGTGTAATATTATTTCTATTTATTGAGTTTGCGTTGTTTGATTGATATTAAATAAGGAACATTGCAACTTTTTCAGATGGCATGATGATTGGGTCAATGAGAGGACATTGATGTTGTTGAGTGAAGTTAGAGCACTGAATAATCATCCGGGTATAATAAGGTCAAAGGTTGCAACTGAAGTTTTAAATGGAATTGAGTAAAGAAGGTTAAATGCACAACTTAGGCTGAGCTTAATTCTGCCAAACAGGAAATTAAGGAAGCTATAACAAAGAAGAACGAGTTGAGAAAGGAAAACCTCATGTTGAAACAGAAGCTTCAAATGGCAAAAAAGAATAAGGGTGGTATATGGTTCTATAAGATTGGGTTTTGACGTAGCTTTTTTTTTTTTAACTGTTCTTTATATGAAGAAAATTGACTTAGAAAAGTAAAGGAGTAGGGTATAAAAACGGTGCGTACTGATATGGACTCAATGAAATAGTGAGTTTTGACGTAGGATAAGCGAGAGATTTTTTTTGAGACACGTATGCTTGCCACATCAGCTGAGGCATGTGTTAAATCCAAATTGATTAAATTTGATACAACTCAAAAAAGTGTTGAACGAAATTGATACACTTTAAAGTTGAGGCTAAAATGGATAATTAAGTAAAATTTAGGGATAAATAAAGTATGTATGCCTTAATAAAATGATAGATTGAAACAGAGAAAAAATGTATGATTAATTTTAAAGAGCGGACTAAAATTGAGTATTTGCTCAATCTAAAACAAACTGTTTTTCATAAAAATATGAACTTATATGTAGAATATCTAGTAGTGCGATCAAGTGTTGCATATCATTGTATGACGTCAGGATTTAAATTCTAACTATTAAAAAATAAAAGATACATGCACTTGTCAAAAAAAAGAAGAAGAAGATATATGCAATTTGTTAGAAATATCGCAAAAATGAAGAAAGTGGATGATGAAATATCCTGAAAAGACTAGCATATTGTACTACTGCAAATGACCCTCAAGGAATGCAAATTTGGCAGCTCATGGACCTTATGAGGTCCCTACTGATGAAATCAAATAATTAAAACATGACCATATAGCTCTGAATCAAGATGAAATGAAAATGAAATTACCCTTTGTTTCTCCAAGCAACAAATAAATAACACTACAAATTCATCTCTTTTCTTTCTTTTTTTTTTTTTGAAAATGAAAAACAATAGCAATTGTATTGATAATGAATTGATATCAGTCACTTCTCCATGTATATCTGAAATTATATGTGAAGTAATAAAATTGGGTCGATATAGCATGAGATCAATCATTATATATATATATATATATATATATATATCCTTCGGAACCCTGGATGTGAGTCGTTAATTATCAGGTCCATTGCGTGTGTGGTGAAACCAGAATTAAATATTAAAAGGGGCGGCTAAATTTTCTTTAATTAAGATTGATTTTTTAATTCTTTATTACTCCCTATATTAATTTGCAGAAGAAATTATGGTACTTAGATCGATTTTTCTTTAAAAAAATGTTTTCATAATTTTAATTTTTTTTCATTTTATTTATGTAGTATAGATCAAAGAAATTGCCGTAGACAATATCTTTTCTTTATTTTGGTTAAGCCAAAAACTAATTTTTTTGTAAATTGAAAATTTCTTACCTATTTATAGAGTATACATGAAAATGTATATGTGTCAATTATTTATCACAAGTGTAAACAACTAACTCTTTCTTACCTATTTTTAATACATCAAGAGAGTTATACTTATCAATTATTTATCTCAAATGTAAATAACTAATCGCAATTGTAAATAACTAACCCTCAGTGTAAAACAATAATTTTTAAATATAAAATACAAATGTCATTCATTTAATAACTATGATGTATTTAATTTTTACACTTTTTATGTAAGAATGAATTCCCTTTAATAACTACAATGTGTATACAATTTCTATGTAAGTAAGAATTCTCTTTAGACTTAGTAATTTAATTAAATCAATAACAATAATTAGCATTTTAAAGTCAATTTTTTTAATTTTTCTTTTAAATAAAAGATCTAAAATTCATCATTTTCTTTTAACATTATGCAAATTAGAAATGAAAACTATGCAGAAGGTTAAAATTTTTTTTAATCGGGTCCATGGTCCTACGAACCCCTCCTTGGTTCTGCCTATGCATGTGTTGTGTACTAGGTTATGCCGTGGGAAAGAGTCAATGAAAGATGATTAGAATAGTAGAGAACTAAGTAAATACTTCAAGAACATATGTCCAATACGTAGCTTGTTAAGTTAGGTCCTAAATGAATTAGACTACACCTTAAACTTAAATAAAAAAGAACCATAAAAGGCCACAAACTAGCAAAAGAAAAAAATTTTCACCAAGAATAAAAGCCACGAAAGGGTCTAAAAATGGCAAAAGAAGGATCAAAACAAGCAATATTGAACTGCCAAACCTCACCTCACCTCGGCCCCCTCGATATAAGGAGGAGTCAGGTCATCAGGGCCTGTCAATTCTCAAGGAAAAAAAAAAATACTTGTAGAGGACGCAACCATGTAATTAATTTTCATTTACTGAGGTTAAAAAAAGATTAAATTTCATTTTCTTAATGCTTAAATTGGGTGTTTTAATTTATTCCTTTGATATCTGTAGAATAAGAGTGAAAATTTTTAGAAATATTTAGGTCAATTTGGTACCTAGGATTACGATGTATAACTGTGTTGTGGGTACACCATCTCTCTCTTTCTTTCTTTCTCTCTGTGTACTGACACATATCTATATCTCTTTGGCACCAACCAATAATCCTTAATTATTTATATCTCTTCCTATTCAATAATACCCAATTAATCTTCAAGCCCTTCTCTCACTTTTTTTAAGTATTTATACCCTTCAAAACCCTCTCAAAAATTCATATCTTCTACTTCCTTTCTTCTTAGCCCCTTCCCCTTCAAAACCCTCTCTCTCTTTTTGTTTTCTTCTTTTTTTTCCTTTTGAGAGTTTTTGCTACTTGTCAGTTTATGCAGTAGAGAATAATCGTATAGTATAAAACAGCTTTTCTATATATATATTTTTAAAGTGGGTCTTTACTCTTTTACAATTATTTTTTTTTTTCTTTTTCATATGGTTTTGATGAACTTTTGAAGCTTTTCTTTTATTCCTTTCCTTTACTTTTGAAACGAAATTTTAGGGTTAGGGTTAAAGTTTAGGGTTGCTATATATTTATTCTTTGAAAAAAAAATAAATCTTAGTTAGCTAGCCATTAGTAAAGATCTCTTTCCCTTTTACTCTTTCTCCTTTTCTTTCTTTCTTTCTTTTGCATGGGCAGATGATGATGATCACTATCAAGATCTAAAAAAATCAAAAAGAAAATCATCATTACTTACATTACTACTACTACACCAGTCACTGTTTGCCGATGGAGCATCATCAAGATTCACAAACTTTATCATTTAGGGCTAGTGGGTTTTTTTTTGTGGTCCATTTGCCTTTTTTTTTCTTTCACTTCAATCCAATAGTCCATTTGATATATGGGAATCTTGATGATGCTGCAGCGGCAATAAATGGCTAATCAAGTTTTACTATCTCCAATTTTAATTCAACCATGCTTCAAGCCGATATTTCTGATGAATGGAAGGTAAAGTTATTTTAAATTTTGCCTTTTAATATATATGAAAATGAAAAAAAAAGCAGTTTTTATGATCTTGGTGGTATAAAATAAAATATTTCTTGGCCTCTGTTTATTTATATGCACTAGGGTTTTGTGCTTGCTGGTTGCTTAACCCCAACTTGCACCAGGTTTTTTTTATATATTATTGACTACTAGATGTTAATGCCCATAGTTCCATTTGGTAAAATAATGTAAATCTATGTTTTTTTTTAAAAAAAAAAATTGGTTTTATTAGAACTCTCTTTTTCACTGACTGGCTTTTTTTCAGGGTTTTTTTTTGGTATTGCTTCCACCGGGTCTGAGTTAGTGAGTATATATTGCCCTTTTGGTTAAATTTCGTACTATTAAAAATCATGGCTGTCTCTCTTTTATATTTTGGATTTTTGGGTTTTTTTTTTCCCTTTCCCTTTAGATCTTGAATAATTATAAGCTTATATGTTTCAGACCAGTGACACAAGCAGAACTCCTTTTGTTGTTTTCTTTTTCTTTTTTTTTTTTTTTGATGAGTGTTGTTTTCTTTTTTCCTTTATATATAAATATGTTCATAAATGATGTGTTTGGAATATGTAAGAAAGTCTTATATACAATCATTTTGCTGCTGTTATATACATGAATAATTATGTATAGTTTTGCTTGTCTCCTGACCCTCTTGATGTAAATCTACAGCTTTTGATGCTGTATTTTCAGATTTGGCATTTTCTTATATACTTGATTTTTTTTTAAAAACTATTTCTTTTTAAGCCATTATGATTTTTCTTCTTCTGGGTTTCTTCAAATTTCCAGATTTTGATTGGAAATAAAATCCTTTTTTTTTCTGGTCAAGCAAAATTATATTTATGGAGTACTACTCCCTTCTCAGCTGGTTCAGATTTTACTGATATTTTATTATATGATGTGTATTTTTTTAACAAAAAAATTATATTTATATGCTTTGAGGATGCCTGATTAAAAACTTAAAATTGAAAGATTTGATGTTTGATCTATTCTTGATAAGATATAGTTTTAAATTCAATCATTTCATGAAATTATATGCTTTCACTTGTGCTTGTAGGCTTAATTAATGCATACAAGTGCAAATTAAGAAGAAGCTTTACTTAGTGATCTAGTCTATTGTGGAAAGTGACCAAGGAACCAGATACTAATCAACTAAGAAGTTGAATGTTCCAATTAACTATTGGTAATATAGAGTTCAATCAAGATTCTTATTCATTTTAGAATCTGGAACATGATTCTAAACAGAAAAATAATAATAAAGAAAGAAATGGATATTTGTATATATATTTATATACGTATATATGTGGTACTTCAGTTAGGAATTGTGACAGGAATTTATCTTTTCATTGTTGAACTTTTTGAATTTTGGAATTTTAATCTACTTGTAGCAGGCTTTGATGGGTTCTAATTACCTTCAACTGTTCAAGAATAAAGTACCAGCAGAAAACATTTGCATTTTTTTTTAAAGGAATTAAGTTGTTGAAACATTTAAGTGATGAACACCTTGAATTTGTCAACTTAATTTGAAAGAGGAATAAAATAGCTAAATCTAAGAAAGATTGGCCATTAATTGGATTCATATTTGATTATTATAACTTAATTATTTTTCTTGTTCTTTTCACATTGGACAATGCTGAGTTCCATGTACTTCTGTCAAAGCCCCTGTGGCTGTGGTACATTGATGATTTGGTGGCTGACTGACTTTTGTATATATATTACATTATATATAAATGCATCACAAATTTTGATGGACTTTTTTTTTTTTTACAGAGACATCATGAATAATAAGTCAAGAATATTCCAGCTTTATTTTTCTTTTTCAACTCTTGATCCATTGATATGCCAGCTGATTAAAATTTTGAGTGAAGGATATGTGTGTGTGTGTGTGTTCACTTCAGTAATTTGTATTAAGCCTGTTGTGTTCTTGACCGTCTCCTATTCCGGTGCTTTAAATATTACCAGTATCTTTTTAATTACTAACAATAACTGTCGTTTTAAAGACTTTTTTTGTCCCAAATTATCTGTCACTTACAAAAATCAATGAAGTATTAATGACACTTTTTTCAAATTTACCCTTATCACTAATAAATTAAAACTATGATAAGTAATTAATGAAGCGTGAGTAAATGGTAATTTAATCAATAGAAATATATTTTTTTGCAATCTAGATGATTTAATGATTATTTTTAATATGTGTACATAAACCTTAAACGACAGATATTTTTGAACTCAGGGAGTATAATTATTGCTATGTATACCATTTTACTTCTTTAATTACTAAGACATTAGTCATAATTGTAAATTTAATTATGATGAATGATTAGATGTTCTTGATTACTTTTCTTTGAATTCTTATTGAAAGAATTGTGATTTCCCTTTCGAGCTGGCGAGTGCCAAATTGAGTTCTCTCAAACAATATATGCCATATGGTACAATGTTTAAAAATGCTTGTCAATTAATTGTAATTCCATATGGTTGTTTTTGATTTTCACCTTTGCTTATCAACTTAAATCTGGCAAACACATTTTTTTTTGGAAAGGTTGTAAACACATTTTCTTTATTTTATGACATTAGGGTGAAATAAAAAATATGTTGTTTAGTATGATTTCAAATCGATTTCAAGCTTAATTGTTAAAAAATAAATCAATCCCAACATAATACAAATTATCAATCAAATGTAAACGAAAAACTAAAGTTGAAAATAAAGAATGAATATCTCGATTAAAAGTAATGAACGAATATCTCGATTTGAGTGCGTTCTACATTAAAATAAAGAATATGAGACTAATAAAGTTTAAAGTCCAAAACTATTTATAAGAAAAGAGCGGTTTCTATTTTATTTTCTAAAAAGAAATTCTATTTTATTATTTGAGAGGTTACTTGAATCGTCAATCTTTACTAGAATTACCCATATACGTGAGTGGAGCTTGTTGAATCTGTGTTTTGGTTGCAAAGCATTGATCGTGTGATTAGCCATTTGTTTACCCGTAATGTTTTTCTACTACAATACATAACTTACAAGGTGATAAAATAATATATTTAAAGATTCCACGTCTATATTACGTATAGATAGAATCTTGGGTTTATATAAATATGATGCTTGGACCTCATCGGCCAAAAGTCGTGGAATGTGGATTTGTAATGGTTGCTATCTATAGAAATAATTAATAAACTAACTCAAAGTAAAAGTATATGAAAGCAAGCAAATATATTAATTAACCACTTATATATTAAACGGAAATACTAACTAATTAATTATTTAGACCATAACAAAGAAACAAAATGCGATAAATCAAATATAAAAATTCAATGGAAACAAGCATGATAAGCCAAAAACAAAAGGCACCATGTGGGAACACTATCGATATATGATATTTGTGATCGGTGGATGTTATAAGCACATTCTTATATGATAACGAATGGATATGATAGATTTTTGATAAGAATAAAGGTGGAGGATTTCATTTTAAAATGACACTTGTCATAAAATTCATTCAATAGTGTAAATCAGGTTCCCATATGAGAACGTGTTTATAATAGCCATTCTCACACGGGAAAATTTGGGAATTTGCGGTAAGTAAATATGTGAAAAATAAGGACCAATGCGGATATATATAGTTAACACTTTTGGATAAATCCAACTTAAAACTGGTACCCTAAGCTAGTACTTTTAGTGGTAGGGCAACTTATTTCATATGTAAATCAAACGTTTGAGCAAGTAATCGGATGAATTAATATAATTGATTCTACATATGTATAATTTTCATTGGAATTAGTTTTAGGTTGGTTGAAATTTGCATTGTAGATAGGACCATTAAATGTCAGTCTCAATATTTTATTTTGTTTTCAAGATTAATGTTAGTAATTTAATTGTTGCGCGTAGTTTATTTGAAGGGGATTTTTTATGGGTAACTTCCATTGATAATCTTTTCTCTTTCAGTGCAGTCCTTGAATTTTAATTTGAAATTAAAAAATCTTTTAATATCAATTTTGTAACGTAATAATCTTCATCTTAATATTTCATAGTTTTTCATATAATTTTAGATGTAATGTTTATGTTTTCTTAAATTACAATTCCCGCACATGTACAGAATAGTTGTAGTAATAAACTCGGAGTATGAGGTCAATCCACAGGGATAAAACGTATAAAAATCAATTTTTTTCGATTAAAAAACACAATATGAAGAAAATTAAACAAATAGCCTTAGTTGATTTGAAATAGTCGAAAACTAATTAATAAATTAAATTAAATTCAAACAATTAAATTAAAAACAAGAAAATAAATTAAAGAAATAAATTAAAACTAAAAACAAATTAATTCGGTAAATAAACTCAATGAAAATAAACACTAGAGCTCAGGATTTCATCTAGAGGGGTAGTTCAATTATTAAATTAAAAATTCATTTAAGCAAGACTTTTCAAATATATTTTAATCCTTCGTCAAGGCAGAAAAACGTATTCAATTGAACCAACTATGCTAATCTGTTGATGCACACTGATTAAAACAACTGAATCCATTAAGTGAATCTTTAAATCAAGTTTAGGTTAATTG
>CANYLF014459185.1:0-16940 GCA_948193215.1 Bocquillonia castaneifolia
GACTCTAAAGTGACAACTAAATATGGAAAAATTTTCTTCAAAAAAGCGACAAATAAAAAAAACGGAGGGAGTATTAAACTAGCAATTAATAATATATAATTAACATAAAGCATTATTTATGAATAATTTTTTATATTTAATTTAGCAATTTGGATAAATTTGTTGGAAATTGGAATTGTGATGATTCAATAAAAATTATGAAAGTCACTAAAAAAATAAAAAAAATTACGAAAGATTCAATTATTATGAGGGAGTAATTATGTTTTACCTTTGTATTTTACCTTACCTAATATACTGAACGGCCCTCACCTTTTAAAAAATATATTTTTACCTTTTATATTTTATTTTAATTATATTAATTATTCTTTTTATACAATTTTAATCATTTTTATATTAAATTAAAAGTGATAACTTATAGTTAATAAAAAAGAATGATACTATAGTGATAAAAATATTCAAATTAATGTCTAAATATATTTTATTATAAATAAAAATGCTAATAAATATATTTATTATTAAAGTTTATAAGTATTTATATTTATACTAAAATATATTTAAACATCAATTTACATATTTTTATTATCATAATACCATATGTTGATGTTATTTATGATTTTTTTATTTTTATCTTAATAAAAAATGATTAAAATTATATAGATAGGGATAATTAGTATACATGGTTTTGAAAAAAAGACTATTATACTTAAAATAAAACATGAGGGATAAAAAAGGTATTTTTTTAACCGTGCATTAAATGGTAAAACATTGGACTAAAGGTGATTACTCCTTATTACAAAGGAATAAGAACATTTATGATTTACCTCAAAAAAAAAAAGAAGACATTTATCTCTCCAGTACTGCATTACAATTAGCCCTAAAATTCAGGCTTTGTTTGTTTCCCAACTTAGCGAGGAAAAAGAAAAAAAAAAGAAATGAAATTAAAATTCACTTGATAAGTGAAGGAAAAAGAAAAGAAATCTCATTTTTCTCATGATGTTTGGATTGGTATTATTAAAAATAAGAGAAATGCAATTTTTATTTTATGTCTATTATCTATTATACCCTTATAAATAATTATAATCTTTATAAATAGAAATGTATTTTAGTAATTTTAATATTATTTTCTTTGTTTTCTCTTCAATTTAAAGGAAATAATATTTCCTTCTATTTTTACACTCTTATTTTATTTTTTTAATTTCCTTTAATTTCTCTTTTCAAAATTAATGATTCAAAGGAAAGAAATCAAATTTCTTTTTTTTTCCTTTCCTTTCCTTATATTCCCCTCAAAGCTCATATTTCACCCTCTAATTATTTAATTAAGTTCAAGACCGAACTCACTCCCTTTCAAAATTGATCTCTACATTTATGCATATATCTAATCTAATCCACCAATCGACATATATACCGTACCGGGATTCCTGAAATACCATCAAAGTTCAAATCTTTTTGTACCCTTTTTCTTCAACGGTTAGTCTACACATAAAACAGAACCGAAGCTAGAAGAAAGAATGAGTATTGTACCCAAAGAAGCAATTGAAGTGGTAGCACAGAGCATTGGTATCACCAATTTATCTGGTGATGTGGCCTCAGCTCTTGCTTCTGATGTTGAGTACAGGGTTCGTGAAATCATGCAGGTATTTTTATTTTTTTCAAGCTTGCTACTTTATAAATTCTTTAGCTTTCTTGTTTGTTTTGGTGTGAAGTTTCTTAATTTTTTATGAGCATGCATAACAATTGGGTTTTGTTTTTTCTTTTGAAGGAATCTATTAAATGCATGCGTCATTCAAGAAGAACTACTTTAACTGTTGAAGATGTTAATAGTGCTCTTAGCTTAAGAAATGTTGAGGTTAGTTCTCGAATTGTATTGTTGTTATGTTAATATTCTTTTTGTTAATGGCGTTTTTGGAATTGATCATGTGTAAGAATTTGGTTGAAAGAATTGAATTGAATTCTTTCAAAATCATGTTAGTTGTGGCATTGTTTCATCTCTTTAAAAATGGCAGCATATAGGTTTGAATTGTATCAGGGTTTATGTTTTTTTTTAATGATATTGTTGCAGCCAACATATGGATTTGCCTCCGGAGATACGTTAAAGTTTAAGAGAGCTGCTGGACATAAGGATTTGTACTACATTGATGATAAGGATGTTGAGTTCAAAGATGTAAGGAAATTTTCTTTTGGTGATTGTTGACATTAGGGAGAATAAAGCCTTGATGTTTATTTTCCTACATTGTTTGTAGGTGGTTGAAGCTCCTTTACCAAAAGCGCCTCTTGATACATCTGTTTTTTTTTACTGGCTGGCAATTGAAGGTGTTCAACCTGCGATTCCAGAGAATGCTCCTATTGAAGGTATCTTGAGAAGCTTAGGTTCGCTATTTTAGACATGAATTAAGAAACTATATTACTAATTATTTAGCTGCGGTCTGTTTTGAAATATAATAATTTGAATTAGCGATTCCAAATTTTGTCACCAATGTATTAGCCTGCTATATAAATATATATGCATTTTTTGGAAATTTTAAACGGACATAGTTCGGACTGTGTTTGATGGTTTACTTGGACCAGACACTTTCCATATTAAGTAATGTTTTTCTATATTAAGTAATATTTAGACAATATCAGCTACTTTAACTTTAATGATGTTGTTTAATTCCTCCAGATAAAATTCTTCATGTTCAAAAGTTTAAATTTCTGTTGTGCTTTGTTTGAAGCACTTGCTGGATCCTCAGATGGTAAAAAGTCTGACTATAAGGAGGATTGTCCTCCTGCTGATGTTAAATTACCTGTCAAGCACATGTTGTCCAGGGAACTGCAGGTAAATTCTACCAAACATGTCATGTCTTCTTTTCCTCTTGACTATGCTTCTAAGAAACACTTGAATAGCAGGAAATTATTATTGTTTCTGTGCAGCTGTACTTTGACAAAATCACTGAGCTTACAATGAAGAAACCTGACTCTACTATCTTCAAACGAGCTTTGGTTAGCTTGGCAACAGACGCTGGTCTCCATCCTTTAGTTCCTTATTTCACATACCTGATTGCTGAAGAGGTAATCTTGAAAAATATTTTTCTGCTTATCTTGATTGAGGTTTTTAGTATTTTTGGGAGCTTATGTTGTGTTTACAATGATCTCAGGTTTCACGAAATTTGAATAATTTTTCAGTGCTGTTTGGTTTAATGCGTGTTGCCCGAAGTCTTCTTCAAAATCCTCACATACATGCAGAACCGTATGTAAGTTTATTGTCAGCTTATTAAATTCAAATATTAGCATATAAAGTGAATTGTTAGTGGATTTTATAACTTATTGTGTAATATTTTCCTTCCTAAACATTTTATAATACAGTTTAAGGGCTCATTTCTCTATCTTCTAATTTTTTTTTACTCATGCTCATCAGCTGCACCAACTGATGCCATCTATAATTACCTGCCTAGTTGCTAAAACGCTGGGAAACAGATTTTCTGACAATCATTGGGAGCTTAGAGACTTCACAGGAAACCTGGTTGCTTCAATATGTAAAAGGCAAGGATTTTCTTTCTGTTTCATTGAATATGGCAATATGCTAAAAAACCTTAATCCCATGAGTTTTAAACTTAATTGGGACATACTTTTCTTTACTGAAAATTTTCCAATGAAAGCCCATAGAATGGCATTAGAAAAAGAACTCCTATCATTGACATGAAATAATTTAATTCATACAATTGGGTAATGTGAGTTGCTAGTCCATCACAATGTGAAGTTCAATTGTTTGGAATTTTTCTTTGAACTTGCCCATACATGTATAATTACCTGCCTAGTTGCTAAAACACTGGGAAACAGATTTTCTTATAATCACTGGGAGCTTAGAGACTTCACAGGAAACCTGGTTGCTTCAATATGTTAAAGGCAAGGTTTTTCTTTCTGTTTTGTTGAATATGGCAATATGCTAAAAATCTTAATCCCACGGGTTTTAAACTTAATTGGAACATACTTTTCTTTACTGAAAATTTTCCAATGAAAACCCATAGAATGACATTAGAGAAAGAACTCTTACTATTGACGTGAAATAATTTAATTTATACAATTGGGTAATGTGAGTTGCTAGTCCTTCACAATGTGAAGTTCAATTGTTTGGAAATTTTCTTTGAACTTGCCCATACATGTGTGATAATGTGCATACTGCAGCAATTCCTATACTTCTGCATTCATCATTGTACATACAAAACAAGGATAGACTTGTCTTTGTAGGCATTATAATGAGAGTATTATGGTAGCTAGTGTATATTATTTTGCACCTGGTGCTATTGTTTTTGAAAGAATGTGATGTTTAACCTCTTTAATGTCTTTTGGTCCACCAGTACTATGTGCATTTCTTATCGGTTGATATTCTGCAGATTTGGACATGTTTATCACAACCTGCAGCCGCGTATAACAAGGACTCTACTCCATGCATTCTTGGACCCAATAAAATCACTGCCTCAACATTATGGTGCAATTCAAGGATTAGCAGCTTTAGGACCCAATGTGGTATTCCTCTATTATATCATCTCACACGAAAATTTTAAAAGTTGATTTTTTTTCTGGTGGGGGGGTTCGGGTATTGCAGTTTTAATAGTGTGTTCATTTTTCAATGTAAATTTGCTTTTCGTAGCTCGATAAATCCATCATTGCATATTGTTACATGATCTCAAATTTTCTGAATGAAAAGTGAGAAGGATATAAAAGTAATAATTATTTTACATTTAATAATACTGCATTTTTTTGGATATTTAATTATTTTCGTTTACTCTGGTTCTGGTATGACAAAAAAAGGTATTAAAGTGTGGGTTCAGTTATAATTGCTGCAGAGCTAAATTTATTTAACTATTTTGCTTTTTCCTTCAAACCTTTCTCTAGTTTTCAGCAATTTGTAATGCTTTGACTATAAACAGGTTCGTCTGCTTATAATGCCAAATCTAGAGCCATATTTGCAGCTACTTGAGTCAGACTTGCTTCTAGAGAAGCAAAAGAATGAGATAAAAAGGCGTGGAGCTTGGCGTGTTTATGGAGCGCTGATGGTCAGTTATTTGTTCTGCTTGATGCTAAAGTCTCCTTTGTGTGATTGAATTTGACATTCCTGGGGCTATGCTTTTACTGATCTAGCCTTAATTAATCATTCAGCTTGCAGCTGGTCTATGCATGCATGATTGGCTCAAAAAGTTACCTTGTATATTAATGCCGCCAACACGTTCTGTTTGGAAGAGCAATGGAAGAGTTTTGACTAGAATATCAAGTATGTCTTCCTTTTACTTGCCTTATTGGAATTTATAAAAGGATACTTGTATATGTACTCTATGCTGGTCTTACAATCTACCCTCTGAAAATCCTTGTAAATATTTTTGTGGGGGGTCTTCTCATAGTCATTGCATGCGCATTTGTAATGTGTGTGTGTGATATTTAAGCACTGGACTCTAGACTTTCCCAAAAGCCTTCTCTAGATCAATTCTGGCAAGTTTAGTTCGCATATATGCTTATCAGATGGTTAATGCTTTGAGTTTCTAAATTGGAGAGTGGTCATTTGATCTGAAATTCATGTAGATATTCTTCTCTCAGTTGTCATTTCTTTTAGACATGATTTTATATTTGCTGATCATATTACAAAATACAAAGTGCACTATGTATGCCTGATCCCTTTCCTCCTGTTACATGGCCGGTCCTTGCTTCCAATTAAATCAAGGTAAAAGAAAAGCGAGCTCAGACAACTTAATGCAGCAACCGCCACTCAAGAAGATAGCAACAGATGGTCCAATGGGTGTGATGCCAATAAGCTCGATGCATCATGTGGACATGCAAGGAGCACCTGGTGGATATCACACATCTGTTGGAACTTCAGGCATGGGCAGATCATCAATGGCTCAGCAGCAGTTACCTAGTGAGAACATGTCAGGAAGGGATATTGATGGAAAGATGTCGAAAGCTTCGCTTGTGCTTGCTCAGGCTTGGAAAGAGGACGTGGACGCAGGACATTTGGTGGAATCACTATACGAATTCTTTGGTGAAAGCATACTCTGTTTCACTCCCAAGCCAGAGCTGTCTTTTTTCTTGTAATTAGTTCAGAACATTAACAATTTTTGTAATGGCTTTGTAAATTAGGACTGCATTCCTTGCCCTTTGGAATAGACTATAGCATATTGTCAACAAAGTCTACAATATGTCTTTTGTAGATACTTATTGTAACATTTCAAGTTGCAGAAGATAATTGAGAACAGAAGATTTTAGAATATTGCACATGGCTTATAATCTCATTTTACCCTCGGACTCTTTCAAATGGCTTACTAATCTGCGTGTGAAAATTTTGTTATCCAATCACCCTTAACTGGCGATATTCTTATACCAATAGATGTAGCAATCTTGTCTTCCAGAGGGGGAAAAATTCTGATACAACGCAACGGTAAATTGAGAATTTGGTTCCTCAGACTTGTGTTAATCAATAGGATCTCCCATTTTCATTCTGTATGATGTTTCACATATACCAGGGTCCTATCGCTTTAACTTATGGCTTAATAATGGACTGAAAATAATTTGACCAATTTAAATGCACAAGCTGATCCAGAAACTGAATGATTTCCTTTGAGCTTCAGTCAATACACAGCCAATTCGCATGAGGAAAATCACTCCCCTTTTCTTCCTCTACTCAAAACAGAAAAACGAGAGATGCTTTTTGCTTTTTTTTTTTTTAATCTTAAAAAAATTAAGGAAAAAGAAATGAATCAAAAGAAGAGCCTTCTTGCTGATGGTCTAGAAGGCACAGTGGAAGGTGAGATTGGCTTCAAAGGGGGTGGAACTCCCTTGCTCTCTTGTTGACTACCAGCCATTTTATTTGCAGCCCTCGGGTCTGCTAGAAGTGTCTTCTGAAATGACTGTGAGAAGCCAGTTGCAATGATAGTCACATGAATCTCCCCATTATAGCGATCATCCACAACAGCCCCAAATATAATATTTGCAGATGGATCAGCTAAGCTTGTAACAACCTGGAAGGTTACAGGCATGAGCAGATATCGAAACAAGTATGTAGGCAAAAGAATGACCAGGACTCGCATCAAACATGCTCACTTCTGTGTGTTTCGTCTTAGATTCTTGAAAAAAATAAATGAAAAGTAAAAACAATATTTTCCTTAAGCAAGTGAATTCTAACAAGGAGATGCTTGGTGTGCTCTCAACAAAGCTGACTATGTTTTGTTCTCTTAATGATCTAATAGATTAGAATCCTTAAGTCAGGACCTGCCCTGTATGGGCACAAATATTACCATTTCCTCAGCATCATTGACTTCATCCCATATATTAATGATGGAATTTGGCATTTGAAAAACTTAAGTGAACAAAAAGAATGCTGAGGTACTTGGAAAATGGAAATTCCAATATCCAAAAGGTAGATCTAACCAAAGCTATAATGTCTCCAAGAAATTTCTGCTTATTGCCATTTATTTCTCAACTATTTCAAAGAGCTTAGAACAAAATTGATGCTGATTATTTTGTTTTCAGCTAGAAAATCTAGGAACTGAATTGAAAGGCACCAAAATACCTGAGACACTCTGTTCACTTCCTGCAATGTGATATCCTTTCCTCCTGTAATATTATAAACTACTCCTGTTGCTGATTGAATTGATGATCCGATCAGGGGTGCCAAGGTTGCTTGTTCAGCAGCTTCTTCAGCACGATTTTTGCTAGAGGAAACTCCAACTCCAAGCATTGCTGTACCAGAATCTTTCATCACGGCTTTTACATCTGCAAAATCCACATTAACCAATCCAGGTATCTGCAAAACCAGAGATGTTGATTTATAGCATATGCAGACAAGTGAAAACATTAGGTTGCAGAACCAATTAGGAAGAATTCATGAAAGAAGACAACATATACCAAAAATTACAGAAAAAGAAACCTCTAACAACATGCAGCTGTCCTGAACTTTCTTTTAGCAAGTAAATATGTTCATGTTTGAAGCAAAAGAAGTTAAAAAGATGATGTGGCCATGCATGAAATGCAAGAAGAAATTTGAAATTTGAAATTCCAATCATCTTAAACAATGATGAAGGTGCTTCCGTTCACATGAAAAAGAACATTAGAGAAGTGGGGAGCACATTGAGTTGGTGTTTGGATCTTGAGAAAGGAATAATAGTTAATGCATGTTGAATGGGAAAGAAGATGCAAATGTAGTCAAACAGTGGGTCATTTTCAATCATTTTACAGTTCTGCTTAAAAAGACATTTTACCATCAGATGATTACACTACAAATCAGCTAAAAAAATGTTATGAGATAGTCTCAAACAACAGAGAACTTCTAAAATAGTTGCTCTAAAATCCTGATAATGTAAAAAAAAGCGTACTGTTCAGTAAAATTACTCACTGTAATAATATCTGAAATTCCTTGCACCCCTTGGCGTAGAACATCATCAGCAAGAAGGAAAGCATCCTGAAGTGGTGTCTGCTCATCAGCAATATCAAGCAGGCGATCATTGGGTATCACTATGAGGGTATCAACATTTTTTTGCAACTTCTCAATGGCTTCTAGTGCCTAAAAAAAAAAAACAATAGAGGACAACTATTTACTCAAACAAGAAAATTCTTAGTATTTATATAACCTACCAAATTACAGTAACACATAATCTCAGAATTACAAGCTCAGCCACACTCAAGGAACATGTTCTGACAACAAAACCATATATACAATTCACATATTAATCAGAAGTTCAAGCTATAGTCCAACCGCAAGCATTGTTCAAATTTGATACATATCCCATCAACAGAAGTACACTTAATTAATACACAATTTGAAAATTCTATTTCCAGTCACTTGCTTATGATATGACTGCAAAAGAGACTTCATCAGCTTAAACTGAAGTTAAAGAACAAGGCTATTTTATTTCAGTTGTCAATTATAAGCAAGGCTACTTTTGCATTACAAAACCAAAAATGAAGCGTACCTGAAGGGACCTCTTACGGCCCTCAAAACTGAAGGGATAAGTAACAACACCAACAGTCAAATACCCAGCTTCTTTTGATATCTGAGCGACAACCGGCGCAGCACCAGACCCCGTACCTCCACCCATACCAGCAGTAATAAAGACAAGATCAGAGCCCTTGAGAGCACCCGCAATCGCATCTTTCGACTCCTCAGCAGCTTGCTCTCCCAAAAGGGGGTTCCCACCAGTACCTGTGATATAACAAAAGAACGACCCACCCAGAATACAATTGACACATCAACACAAAACAAAGAATTTCAACTTTATAACCAAATTTCAAAGTAGACCGAGCAAGAGAGTCAAACCAAGTCCACGAGTCAAAAGCTCTCCAATTTGAAGCGGGTTCGGAGCAGCAGACTGTAATAATGCTTGAGAATCTGTGTTAATGGAATAGAAATCAACACCCTGCATAAATTAAACCCATTACAAATTCACAACTCCCATCTGAGAATAAAAGCTTCAATCTTCAATGTTTAATTGTGATAATCAAGCCAATTAAGAAAATGGGTATGGGTTAGATTACCTGTAAACCACTGCCAATCATGCGATTAACGGCATTGCTACCACCACCGCCAACACCAACAACCTTTATTTTAGCAGACTCAATTGGGCCTGAGAAAGAGCAGCTAACTGACCCAGAAGCAGAAGAACGGTGTCGTTTCCAAGCATTGTTATTACTATTAGTTCTATTAGAAAAAGAAGGTGATGACTTTTGGTGAAGTGAAGAAGTAGAGAATGATGGGGTTTTTGGATTTGATAATTGAAGTTGAAGTATTGCCATTTTTATCAAAAAAAAAAAAAAAATAGTTCGAAACTTTAGAGAGTGAGTGAGTGAAACAGTGAAAGGGGTTTTAGGGTTTTAGAAACATTGATTAAAATTCAATCTCTCAAAATGCCAAACTTTTTTGTAAAGTATCAGAGTCATTTATTTTTGTCTCTAGCTTTTGCTGCTTCATATTTCCACTCTTTAATAGATTGGGTTGGTGGACCACTTTGTTTTCATTTTCCAAAACTTTTGGTTTCTAAAACGATGTCGTTTTAAATTATGCACGATCATTGTTTTCTTATGAAAATTAATTAAGCTGCACAATGCACAAATATAATACTGGCATTAGATTATTAGCCGAGTGCTCTTATAAATTCCTCTGAAGAAGGTTTACTTAATCAAAGTTAATGTTCGGTGGTTACAAAATCAAATACACTACCATTTAAAGAAAAGAGGAACAGGCAATTTAATGTCATATAACCTTTTTAAGACATTGTAATGTCCAAATATTGATATGTTAATGTCAATAAGTCCAGCTCCTGTAAACATAGAAATTTGAATTCGGAACCTCAAGTCGATTACAAACGAATTAGAATCTCAAGTCGATTACAAAAGTTCTGCTACCTGCGAAAACATAATATAGTGTCCACAATGGCAAGAATGTAGGAGAACAATTCCCCGGTCAAAACAATTATGTTAAGTTGCACTTCATTATTCGGATGATAAAAAAAAAGTAGAATAATCTTGATCCATGTAATGATTGGCTATATTTTTGAATCAAGTAAAGGAAAGAGCTCATTCATTTGCAGTAGATGAAGCCTTTTCAACTCATAAAAAAAACTGCCCCTTTCAAAATTAAGTAAACCATCAAACCCAGAAAATGGACAAACATTAGGCAGCCAATCCGAACCAAAGCTAACTCTAATACTGCACATTAGCTTCTACAGTTCTACCTACAAGCAAGTAAATTTACAAGCCGCCAGATTTTATAGGCAGGCTCGAGCAAATATCACAAGCTAACACTATTGTTAAATCCACGAAAATTGACTGCACTAACTTTCATATTTCAGGACCTGAAATGTGCTTGTCAATAAATTCTTCACAGGACTAAAATCAAACATACTCATTTTCGTCATTTATTTCATAAAAATTACATTATCTGTACTCTCATTGTGAGATAGGATGAGTCCACAATGTATTTAAATTGAATGAATGAAATGAAAGCTCAACATAGAACTGGTAAGATAAACCCAGAGAACACTCAATTCAAAGTTGGCATAGAACTGGTAAGATAAACCCAGAGAACACTCAATTCAAAGTTGGCATGGATAAATATCACACACAGATCCAAAATGAGGACAATGAATTATTCGCGAGTCCTAAATCATACAATCTCTGCTCACCAATGCACAAGGCGTATTGCTGGTTTACAAGGTACAAATGCTATTGCAGTAAAATCATCACTCTCCTTCACTTAGAATTGGGACAATAAGTGGTTTCAACTGCGCAAGATACACAATAGCCCACCTAACAAATAGAAAGAGGAGCATAATAGTTGTTAGAATGAAGATTCAACTGCAAGCGGTGCTACATAATTCGACCACTCAAGACCAAAAGAAAACATATAAAAAGCTCCATCTACAACATTTATGCAGATACATGGAAGGCCAAAATCCAAATTACAGTAAAAACCAACACCAACTTCATCAAAAGTAAATGTGAAAATATAATAGATCATCGAATGAAATTCGAAAAAAATGAAAAGTGAAAAAAAACTGTTCAATATAACTGATAAAACTAGGTACATTTCCGAAGGCAATTTCAAAGCATTATCATCTGTACTATATACACTACATATCTTCAACAAAATCGAAACTTCAATAATCAAATACAACCAAAGAATCATCAAATGCAACACAATCAATAGTTATAATTCTGTAGATATAAATTGTAAAAACAATAAAGAAAACACACAATGGTTAGATCAGATCTATGAAAAATACAATAACAACCAGACAACAGATATCATTCAACAAAATAGTTACTAAAAATATTGAAAAAATATTATTACTCACTAAGAATGTGATAAAAAAAAAATCAAAAGACTTACATCATCCAACAGCAAACTACAGCTGTAATAACCAATGTCAAATGTAACCTGCAAAAACAGAACCAAAAAATGAAACTTTTAATTATATCACACAAACCCAATTCGCAAAATTCATACCCATAAAATAAAACACTCTCAAATCAACAAATTATAACATATAAATTAAATGGGTAATAAAAATATAATTTAACTAAAACATAAATAAAAAGAAGCATACAAATTAGTAGAAGGGCCTCTATTACAGCAGATTCTGGTGCAGAGTGAAGCAATAAACCCGATCACTACGAAAATTAAGGTTGTTACTAAAAACCCCATCTCTCTTTGATTTCCCCTTGATTTTCGATCTCTGAAATTTCTGCAATTAAAATTTAAAATTAAAAAAAAAATGAAATTTGGAGTTATTGGGCTATGTTATGTCGTATGTAAAGACTGGCCCATTTGTAAATTGTGTGAGAAATTGTGTTCCTGTCTTATGCGGTGTCGTTTTGTTGTGTTTTGTTTTTGAACATTTTATAATCTTTTTTTTGAGAGGTGAACATTTTATAATCTTATTCGAATAAGATGGTACTTTTTTTTGAGGGAAGAATAAAGTGGTTCTTAGGCTTTGTTTGATTCATTGATTGTGATAAAATATTTTGAGGAAAGTATTTGTGTATGTATTTAGAAAATCAATGAAAGATATTTTTTTAGTCAAGAGAAGAATTAAATCATTTTCTGAATTTATTAAAAAGCATAAAATAAATTTAAAAGTCATGTAAATAATATATTTTTTTTATTTTAAGACAAGGTCACCATATTTTTGTTGAGAAAGAACATCAAAATTATGAAAAAAATAAAACTTATTTATCCTTTTTCACAAATCAATATATTTTTTTATAAATTAAAACACAGTAAAACATCTATACAATCATATCATTGGGATTGCATAAATTTTATCACTATATAGAGTTTATAACCTAATAGAGGTTTATTTATAACTGATTAGTGGAAGTTGGAACCTGCATAAATTTTATTATTATATAGAGTTTATAACCTAACAGAGGTTTATTTATAAGTGATTAGTAGAAGTGGGAACCTGAGTTTTTTTATTCTTATATGGAGTTTATTCCATAAGAGAGTATTATATAGAGGTTCTACTGTAATTCACTTTTATGAAAAATTCAATTATGAAAATTTTTAATTACTTTAGTTTATGAAAAATTATATCAATTTAGGAAAAAAAGATAAAATATTCTCTATTTTTATATATTTTCACAATAAAATATGATTACTTTATCTTTTTAGGAAATGGTAATTTATTTTTTTAAAAAAAGGTAATTATAGAAAAATAGCCATATAAATATCTTTAGGTCATCACTCATTACCGGTGGATGATTAAAAAATTCTATAAAATTACTATCTCTAAATATTGTTTCTTAAACTAATTGAAATTTAAAAATTATATAAATTTAAATAATTTAATTTTTTATTGAAAGAAATATGACATTTTTAATATTTGTCAATATATCAGAAAAAGATTCTTCAACAACTTTTTACATCATTATCAAATAACAAAAAAATAACTAGTTTTTAAAAATACTTTATAAAATTAGATTATATTTTATGAAACAAATAGAACCTTATTTTATAATTGATCAATAACAGACGGTCTATAAACACACTCTTAAGTTGATTAAAAGTTATATTATGACAGTAGAAATATTTATAACTGATATAAATTAATATTTATAACCAAGAGACTGAAATCCCACTCTTCCAACTGAATAAAAAATTATATAATATGACTGGCATGAATAATAATATTTCAATAGCATGCGACTGAAATTAAAATCTATACAAATAATAGTGTTTCTTTGCAAACTCCACTCTTTAATTTATCAGAAAAGGGTAAATATTTGCCTGGGCTAGGTGCCTATGAACCTATGTACGTTTGTGTGTGTGGATTTTAATAACAGTGGATGGGAGGTTGTTATGACAACGAGCTCTTGACATTAAGGTGAGTCAACAGTAAAATGGTTACAAATCCAAATACACCATTGGAAGAAAAAGGAGAATGTGCAAATGTTGATTTGGTTTAAGTGACTTAATGCCAGAAATTCGACAAGAAAAAAAAAATGCAGCTTGTCAACAGTGGCAAGAATGGAGATCAACCAGCCTGCCAAAACAATTTTGTTGATCATGTGGTAGTCAGACTGGAACAGAGCTTGTTGATGGGCAACGAATGAAAAGAAAAAGGAGGAGGAAAAACTGCCCCATGAAAGACTTCAAAAAATCTGAAGCATTAAACCCATATACATATAAGAGAATGGCAGCCGAGGTGACCAAAACTCTTAACATTAACTTTAATATCAGACAATTTTTCTTTTCTGACTGGCACAAACATAAAACATCACAAGCAAACACAATATTGACGAATCCAGGAATGAATAAACTGCACTAAGGCTGCCATTTTCCAGCATTTGAAAGTTCTCATCCATGAACTCTTCATGAATTGAAATCAAATATATTCACTTCAAACATTTATCATCCAAATTCCATATATTTATTCTCATTGTATGACAGAATGGCTGCACAACTATATTTAAGTTAAACGAAATGTTTACAAAAAAAATAGGTAAATTGTGATGCCAAGAAGACTCAATTCAAAGTTCAAACAGAAGGATGTTACACAAACCGAAAACGAGGAGAAACTGCATGATCCATGAGTCCTAAAGCCGACGTTCTTTGCTCACCGGTGCACACACCGCATTGCTGGTTTGCCAATAAGATTCACATATGCTTTTGTAGTAATAACTTCATTCCCCTTCGCTTAAAATTGGGACGATAAGTGGTTTCATCTGTGCTAGATATACAATAGCCCACCTGACAAATAAGAAGAGGAGCGTAATTGATAATAGCTTTAAGGATGAAGATTCAACTTCACCTGGTGCTAATGCTCTATGTATTTTCAATTTCCAAAGTATGTTCTCTATGATATTCATGTAGTTAAATTGGAGGTTGAAACCAAAGTCTCAATAAAGCACACACCAAATTCATTGAAAGTAAATGTGCAAATGTGATTCAATCATCAGATAAAAAAAAAAACGTTCTAGTTTAACCAAGGTCTGGGATTCAAGACGTCAGGAACATAGCCGAGTTAAAACTTAATATGGAGAACTTTATCACTCTTGTTATCCAATCCGGCCTGAATCCGAATTGGTTGGAGTGCAATGGACTCTGGTCTCCACATACAGATGGTTTCACCAAAAAATATAATTGATAAAACCAGATACTATTAGCAAGGCAATTACAATTCCAAAAATTTAATGTAATCATCAAACTCTCAGTAATGAATACAAGGATCATGAAAAACTTACATCATCCAACAGCAAACTACAGCCGTAATAACCAACGTCAAATGTAACCTGCAAAAAAACATAACCCAAGATTGAATCTTTAGATTATTTTACAGAAACCCAATTCAAACAATGCATGCCCATAAAATAAAACACACTCAAATCAACAAATTATAGCATATAAATTAAATGGGTGAAAAAAAAAAGCATACAAATTCGTAGAAGGGCCTCTATTGCAACAAATTCTGGTACAAAGAGATGCAATAACTCCGATCACTACAAAAATTAAAGTTATTACCAAAAACCCCATCTCTTTGATTTCCCCCAATTTTCGATCTGCCTAATTATTTCTCCGATTAAAATAAAAAAAACAAAGAGTTGTTGACGTTCGGATTGGAAAGGTTATTAAGGCCCATTTGTAAAGTGTAAAAGATGGGTTTCGTTATAATGTTCTCTATTGCTATAACAAAATACAAAATTGTAATAGCCCAAGTGGCACATGGGTTTTGTAGTGATCTTAATATTTCAATGCTGGATCGATCAATATACACTCTTATCTTAGTAAACAAATCCAGGAAAGCTCCATAAAATAATATTATAAGGATTAATGAATACATCTGCTAAAGTAGAAATCGAAAAAAATTAGTTGAAATATTAAAGTTACCCAAAAGTACAGTTTAATTTTTTTTGAAATCAAAAGGTGCAGTTTAATTGAATAAAGTATTAATTAGTTTGAAATATTAAAATTACCCTTATTTAATGAGTTGGCTTTTAAAATTAGTATTGAAAGCTTCACTGCTACAATTATTGAAGATAAATGTAAAATTTACTCACTTAATACATTAAATTACTTCTTATAAGTTGAAGAAAAATAAATTTTAAAATTATTTATTTTTTTGAAACGGATTTAGGGTAATTATAAATTCAATGTCTTGACTTTTTGACTTTTTTTATGTTGTGTTTTAATATTTTTTTTAATCAAGTGTTTTTAATCTATAAATTTCTTTCAAACCAACCAATTTAGCAAGTGTTAAAAAAATTACAGGACAATAAAATTTTTTAAAAACTTACAATTAAATCTAAAGAGTTAATAACGTTGACCTTTCACTTCTTTTACCTCCTTTTATTTTATTTTAATTAAATTTCTTATATTTATTTTAATTTTTTAGAAACTCATAAAAATATATTAAGAATAAAAAATAATTTAAAAACCATTATTTTTTTATTTAATTATATATCATCAATTAAATATTTGATAAATAAATTAATTAAAGTATCAATATATATATCTATAAATTTTTATAAAATAAAATTATTTTATTTAAAAAATAAAGTAAAATTTATTTATTTATATGTTGATAAATTTTAAAAATTTTAAGTAATTGGTATAGTGATGCAATAATTTTAAATTATTATATATTAATAGCAATTTCTGTTTTAAAATATATATTTATGTGCGTGCGTGTGAATCATTTTTTGTAATTTTATTATTAAAACTATTTTGTTTCAATATATATTTATCAATAATATATAATTAAATAAAGTATTATCATTTTTAAATCAAACTAAATTTTTTGAATGTAATTTTAAGATTTTTTTATAAGTAATTTTAAAAGTTTAAAAAATTAATTTAAAGACTAAAATAAAATATTTAGAAAATATATCAAACTGAGAAAATACAAAGTTATTAAAGTTTAAGATTTTATCCTAAACTTTTTAAAAGTAAAATTTTAATGTTTATACATGTAAAACCG
>CANYLF014459515.1:0-12530 GCA_948193215.1 Bocquillonia castaneifolia
CTTTGTTTTTTTTTACTCTTTTTTTTTTGTTTTTGTGTTTTGTTTTTTGGTTTTTTTTTTTCTTTTTGGGCGTCTCTTAAACTTTTCCCCCCCCCCCCCCCCCCCCCCCCTTCATGAGAAAATGGTTCAGGTAGACATTTATGTCTTTAGGTGTGGTGATAAATGCAGGCGGGAGTTAACGAATGTTCAAAATTGGCATGAAAAGATGAGAATGGTGTTGATTTCACGGTGTTGGGTGGGGCTATTTTGGTCCCATCGATATGCTTAAATACTCGAGGGGAGGTTTGCATTTGCTCAATTTGGCCTTTGTTCTCAGATTTGGTTTTTTCTTTGTAGCGAAAAAAATTGTTTGGTCGCCTTGTTCATTATTTTATGGCCTGTATCAAGCGTATGGCAAAACCAGCGTCTCCTGCTTATATCGACCCTCCCAATTGGAATACTCTTCGCTTCAAAATGAATACCTATGAGTGTATCACTAAGCCTGGTGACTTGGAAAGTTGGCGTCACGTCTATCATATTCCTGACGAATTCATGTTGTCTTGTCCTAATCGTGATGTATCTGCTTTGGTAAGTTCTTGGCTAACAAAGATAGTTTTCTACCATGAGCAGCTTCAATCTGGTTTGCGGTTTCCACTTCCCTACATTGTCTCTACTTTTTGTCAAGATTTCTGCGTCCCTTTATCTCAAGTGCATCCGAATACCATTTGTCTGTTGTTAGCACTCCAGGAACTTCTTTTGGAGTAGAAGGAGCTCTTGACCACTAACCGCCTTTTTCATCATTATTACCCTACCTGTTGCAGTTCTAGTGCTTTTATTCTACTGAAGCTCAGGCGTTTCACTTTTGCCAGTTTACAATCTGATATAGGGACTTCCTGGCGGGGAAGGTATGCTTATATTAAGCATGCGGATTTCAATGATCTGCCTAAACAATGGAAAGCCACTCTTGCTGGCCGTCGCGTCGAAAGTCCTACGCCCCATGAACTTATTCTTTATGAAAAGATTTAAGAGGTCGTCCGGCAGAGGAAGCGTTCTACAAAAGAGTTAATACGGGCATTTATTCATCGGGAGGAGAGTGCCTTGGGGATTTCTAGACAGCCTAGGTTGGCTTTAACCCAGGATCAAGTTCGAGTCGCTCTCTTCCTTCATGATGGTAATACAATATCTGATCCTTTTGATCTGGGTATGGTGAGTGTTATAATGCAGTATCCTCAATTTCAATCCTTTCAAAGATCTATAGCTCCAGCCGGTGGTTCCTCTTCTGGTGATGTTCACCATGCTGACAGCTCCTTGGATTCGCTTGATGGGTGGTTATCTACTTCTAGCAGGAAAGAGTTACCCTGGCCCTCTCTAATGGCGAACAAGCCTTCATCCAGCACCTCGAGAGAAAAGGTGACAGTTGTAGAAGTTTTTGATCGTGTCGGTACTGGGAGAATGGGTCCGTCTCCTCTTGTTTCTATTAACCTGTCTAAATAGATAGGTCCGCCTCCTACCATTGCCACTGGGCTTGCTGGTGGGAGAGTTGCTGAAGTTAGCCTACTTGGTCCTCCTGTCATTTTAACGACCACAGCTACTGCTAGAACGATTCCTACCAGCCATGTGCCTTCTGCCCAAACAGATCTTAAAAGGAAATGAGCAACAGCGGCCAACAATTCTGGTAAAAGGTTACCGCCTGAATTGACGGGAGAGGATGAAGATGACTTTACTCGACTTCCCTTAGGAGGTAACTATTGGGACCCTCAGGTCGGTGATGAGATGATGAACTTTATATCGTAATGTTGCGGTCCCAACCGTTGGCAGAAAGATTACACGCCAGACACTTTGTGTCATGGCATTATCAATCACAAGCTGGAGGAGATGGAAGGTGTTCTGATGCTGGACAGCTGTCGCCGCCGAGCCTATCATAAATCCCTTATTTTAGATGGGGAGAAAATTAAGCTTGGGAGGCAACTGTCGGAACTCCAAAGCCAGCTTCAAGTGGCAAATGCTGCTTTGCCTAGTCTTGAGAAAATTCAAGCTGAAAATAAGGAGCTGAAGAAATAGCTAGCTGCTTCTCAGCAAGAAGTGGAGAACTCAAACCGCAGTCTTGCTCCCATTATTGACAGTTTGGGGGTGGCGGTGCTGGATGAAGGTGTTCGGCCACCTCAACCTGCCGTTGAGGGTCCTCAAGTTTCACTGCTTTAGATAGAGCTGCTCGCCTTTGTCAGGAGACTGAAGAATATTGGGCTAAACTTGCCCGAGATAATGGAGAGTTGATAGTTGAGAGATTGTCTTCGTATGGTAAGCGGTTGAAAGATCTCTGTCGAGCTAAGTTTTCAGACGGTGATTTTTCTTTCTTCTCGGAGGTAGATAAGCTGTTTGTAATCCAGAAATATGGCGAGAGGATCATGAGGCAGAATCAAGAAAAATAATTTCCATGTACTTATATATTTAATGTATCCATTAATAAAACTTATTCATTTTTGTGCTTCTAGGCGTTTCGATTTTTCCCTCCTTTTTACATTTCTGACTCTTGGGCTGTTCGCGCCTTTTCACTTGCTTCCTTGATGTGGCACAATTCCATCCTTGGGGTAGTTGTAAAGTTTTCTCCTCTGCACGTTCTCCCACTACAGCATTAAATGTGGTGGGCGATTTTACTGTAATACCCTCTCACTCCTTTGGGAGCTAAAACGTTGGTATGGGTTTTTTGGGGCAGAGGAGTAGTATATATAATGGTATTAAGTTAGTAACTTTTCTTTCTTGTGATTTTTGATTTTGGAGTGATTTCTTCCGCTTCAACTAGAAGATCTTTGCTTATAATCGTTCCTCATTTTTTACGTCTAGTAAGTCTTAATGGCTGAGAGTGTGTCTAGGGGTTATTCTAGGTCTTCGGGTAGTGGTGGCAATGGTGGTCCCCTTGAGTCTTTGTCGACTGAAAGAGCCGGCAATCCTCAGGATTTAACTCTTTTTAGACCTGTAGCTTCTGTTGTAAATGTCACAGCCACGGGAAGAGGTGCTCTGGCTGTTGGGATGGGTGAAACGAGTGGAGCTATGCCCCTACAGAATATCGAGGAGGCATCTGTGGCGTCTCGAGAGCCCGATACTAACTTTGGGGTAGTTTCTATTGTGGACGAGGATATGGTTGCCAATGCCGGTCCTCCTACAGAGTTCTTTACCCAGCATAATAGCTGTGTCATCGGAGTTGAGCTAAAAACCCATGAGTGTTGCTTTGCTATTAGCTTTGAGCTGTTTACTCTAAGTGATCATTGTTCATATTTGGATACTTATGAGCCGGGGTCGGCGGTTGTGGTGGTCGAGCAATTGGAAGGTGGTCTTTGCTTTCCTTTGGACTAGATTTTTGTCGACTTATGTGTTACATACAAATTTCCTATCAGTCAGCTTCACCCCAACTCCATTCGCCAGATTTGTGTTCTCTCTGAAATTCTTCACAGAGCCGATTGCTCACTGACTCTCAGTCACCTCCGGTCATTTTTTATCATAACTAATAGGTTAGGGATCTCCCCTTTTGTGCTTTTAACAGCTAAAACTCATCGGGCTTTTATTGGGAATCTACCAGAATCCATAAAGACTCTCGGTCCAAATTTTCTCTGAGTAAAAACATTCATCTTTGAAGGATCTGCCTTCGAGGTGGAACTTTATAGATTCAGCGTCCTTTGCCAAGCTTTCACCTGTGCCCGACAAATCATCTCTTGACAAGAAATTTGAACAGAAGTTGTTAGAGGGACTCGCCACCACCACCACCACCATCGGTCATAGGCTGACCGCCAAGTATTTTATTAGGTCATACCTGAGGAGTCGTAGGGAGGGTTGCTTTGACGGCTTGACCCCCAACTTAACCGATCAAGGTCGGTGTCTTGGTTTGATATGGGTAAGGTTTTCCAATTCTTTTTTTGTTTTTGCTAACCTTGCTTGTTACTGTTGTTTCTGCCTTTCTTTTGTAGCGGTGACCGCCATGGATTTCAGCTTCTTAAAGGACCTGATGAGCGAAGTTGATGCTGCCATGTCAGTCAGGCAGGAGGAGGAGATGGCAGACAACTATGATCCTCCGCATGATGACGCCGTGACCTCTCGCACTCCTGTCGACACCGGCAAGAGAAAAGGAGGAGATCAGGTCGATGAGTAGCCTGTGAAAAAGAGGAAGAAAGGGGGAAAAGACTGGGAGAAGAGCGATTGGGAGAAGAGCGTACGATCTCTCAAAGATAGGGAAAAGAGCATGCAGTCTCCCGATAAAGGGGATCAGCAGCCATATGGAGCCATCGAGCTTTCAGACAGCGAGTTCGACCTTACTGCTGCAGAGCGGGTGAGTCTCCTGGTGGGTCCATTGAAGTCTATTAGACTTCACCTCCATGACTACTTTAGGACGCTTCCTGGTGAGTATTTGCTTTCGGTTGATTCCAATTATCTATGCTTGTGTTGTTATTTAATCATTGTCAGTTTTACAGATAATGGGCTTCTGGATTCAACGAAGGGGCATCAAGACTACGCCGAAACAATGGGAGCTCTTCATAACTAAATGAACGTGTCCCATATCCCTTTTCAAAGGGCTTACAATGACCTATTAGCTTGAGAGGAAGAGGCTCAGCGGTCTTTGAGAAGGCGCGATGATCAGATACAGTGCCTAAAGAAAGATCTGGAATCCTTAGAAGCTGAGAAGAAAGCCTTAGCCATTCAGGTGCGAGATCTTGAGCAGAAGCTAGACCATTCTGAGAGTTCCCTTACTGCTGAGAGGAAATACTGTTCAGAGACTACTCAAGATGCCATAGCTTGTATCCAGACACAAGGAAACAAGATCTGGGAGCTCGGGAGAACAATGGTTCTGAGTCTGACTCAAGCTATGGCGGAGGTAAAAAGGCGTTACTTGCAAAGGCATCCTGGCCAACCTACTAATGCCGCCGACTTATTAGACGTGCAATTTACTGAACTTGTAGACCGTATAACTGTCGATCTTAAAACTGCCAAGAAAAAGGCCTCGGAGTCTGGTGAATTTCCTGTTCAGCTTCCTTCTTGTCGTAAGCATTCTCTTCCGTCCACTCCTTCTGCCCATACAAGGGAAGCTCCTTCTTCTTGATGTCCTGATTGCAATTTGAGGCTTATTTGTTGAATAGATATCCCCTGCTTCCGTGAGGCTCATTTGTTGAATAGGCATCCGCTGTTTCCTTTGATACCATCCACCTATTAGTGTGATCAATTATGGCATCCATAGTATCATCTTGAATAGCCTTGGCTGCAATACTCTCTTCCCTTATGACATTTTGGGTGCATTAGCGTGATCAACTGTTGCGTCAACTTATCTTCTCTTGGATCTCTTGCTGCCTTGTCTTGGATTTTTGCTACTTTGGGTGCCGACAGAACCTTTGGATGCTAGCAGCTACTCTTGTGTATTGGGGATTGCTGGATTTTGGCAACTTTGTCTTTTTGTAGGTAGTTTTAGGAATTTTGTATTTATCTATTTTTTAGTTAACTGCTTGTTTTCTCGGCTAACTCATATTGTAATTTTCACTGAGAAATAGTAATACATTGCAATTTCTTCAATGTTTATTTTATATTATTGAGATTGACCCTTCTATTTTTATCCTTTATTTTTATGACTTTTTGATGTGATTGTTTCAACCAAGATGTATTATAGTGTTATTGCCCGACTTTGTGCCAGAAAATGTTTATGCGTTATGTTTTTATGCTCGGTTTTATTGAACCGGGTAAAGCTTCCCTTAGTGAGGTTCTGGTCCTCATAGGGACTTTGTTGTTGTTCATTTCAGACTCACTTGCCATTAAAACGGGTAAGGTTCTCGTTAAAGAGTTTTTAGGCCTCTTAGGGGCTAAGTTATTGTCCATTTCAGACTCACTTGCCATTAAGACAGGTAAGGTTCCCTTTAGAGAGGCTTTGGGCCTCTTGATAGGTAAGGTTCCCATTAGAAAGGTTTTGGGCCTCTTAGGGCTAAGTTATTGTCCGTTTTAGGCCTCTTAGGGCTAAGTTATTGTCCGTTTTAGACTCACTTGCCATTAAGACATGTAAGGTTCCCGTTGGAGAGATTTTAGGCCTCTTAGGGGCTAAGTTATTGTCCGTTTCAGACTCAATTGCCATTAAGATGTGTAATGTTCCTGTTAGAGGGGTTTTGGGCCTCTTAGGGGCTAAGTTATTGTCCGTTTCAGACTCACTTGCCATTAAGATGGGTAAGGCTCCCGTTAAAGAGGTTTTGGGCCTCTTAAGGGCTAAGTTATTGTCCATTTCAGACTCACTTACCATTAAGGCGGGTAAGGTTCCCATTAGAGAGGTTTTGAGCCTCTTAGGCGCTAAGTTATTGTCCATTTTAGACTCACTTGCCATTAAGATAGGTAAGGTTCCGATTATAGATGCTTGAGTAGTAAGGAGAGAAATTTGTTGAAGTAGCGTTCTTCATTAGTTCACAATGTTGGAGAAAATACACTATTGATAATATTTTTTTAGATGTTGTACATTCCAAGCTCTTGGTAATGAGGTGCCGTCCATGTTAGCCAACCAATAAGCACCATTCCCCGTAGCTCTTGAAATTTAGTAGGGACCTTCCCAATTGCATTGGAGCTTCCCGACATTCGCATTACCCCTGCCAATTTCATCATTTCTTAACACTAGCTCTCCTTCTTTGAATTCTCTTGGCTTAACTTTTTTGTTGTGATATCTGGCGGCCTACCTTCTATAAGCTTCAGCTCTTGCCACAGCAGCTTGTCTCCTTTCAGCTAGCATCTCCTTACAAATCATGATTTGCTCATTATTAGAATTGGGATCATAGTTGGCTACTCTGTAAGATGGGACTCCTAACTCAACTGATACTACCGCTTCCATTCCATAGGCCAGGCTAAATGGTGTTTCTCCAGTGGCCTTTTTCGGTGTGGTTCTTTCAGCCTAGAGTACTGGATAAAGCTTTTCTGCCCAGTTTCCTTTTGCCTCATTCGGCCTTTTCTTTAAGCCGGTGAGGAGATTGCGGTTAGTGACTTCAGTCATGCCATTGGTCTAGGGGTACGACACAGATCAAAACTTGTGCTGTATCTCCATTTTTTCACAGAAATCATGGAATATTTGACAGTCAAATTATTTTCCATTGTCTGTGATGAGTATGTGTGGGAGACCGAACCTTGTTATGACTTCTTTAAAGAAAAAGTCTTCTGCCTTGGCGGCTGTTATGGTTGCTACTGCCTCTGCTTCAATCCATTTAGTGAAGTGATCGACTGCTACTAACAAGAAATTCTTATGTCCTGCCACCTTGGGAAAAGGTCTGAGTATATCCATGCCCTAAGTTAAGAAAGGCTATGGGCTGTTAATCGATCTTCTCTCTGTTACCGGTGTATTAATCTTGTCAACATGTCTTTAACATTTGTCACACATTTTTACCATTCGTTGGCCAGAAATAACCTTGCAACTCTGCCTTTCTCTTGATAGTTTTGTATACTTGATGGGCTCCGTAAATTCCCTCATGAATTTCTTCTAAGATCTGTTTCCTTTCAGCTCTAGTTGCGCATCGACACCAAGGGTGTGATATTGACATTATGTACAGTACCCCCTTTGTAATAGGTGAAATTACTCACCTGCTTGATCGGTCGACTTGCCTCTTAAGGATCTCTCGGGACGATGCCATTTTCTAGATAGTCAATAATGGGGCTCATCCAGTCATCTCTCCCCTAGATAAAGAAAACATGGGGGCTATCGATGCTTCTCTGTTGAAGTTCTTCTTTCATCTCCATACTCCGGTATAACAGGCCTCCCACTGAGGCGGACTTAGCAATTAGATCTGCCTCCTCGTTCTCACTTCTGTAAACTTGTTGGATGGTCCATTGCCCCCCATTCTTTTCTACTGCTGATAATAAGTCTTTAGCTCTAGTAAGATACTTGCTTACTGTCTCATCCTTGACTTGAAATTCTCCTGTAATTTGATTTACCACCAGTTGGGAATCACTAGTTATCCTGAGATCTTCTACTTTGACTTCTACTGCTAAAGCTAGTCCTGCCACCAGGGCCTCATATTCAGCTATGTTGTTTATAACTTCGAAGCAGATTCAAGCCCCAAATTTTATGACAACTTTATTTGGGCCCTTAAGGACTACACCAATCCCTGCACCATGCTCATTCTTTGCTCCATCAACTGAGAGCTTCCAAGGTTGTGCTTTGTAAGGCGTCACCTCTGCCCCTCCAATGGTTTCTACAATGAAATCTGCCAACACTTGAGCCTTCATTGCCTTCCTTGCTTCATACCGGATTCCATAGTCTCCTAGCGGCATTGACCATTTTACCAGTCTTCCTGAAAGCTCCGGTCTTTGCATTGCTTTCCTTAGTGGCAGGTCAGTTCTCACTACTACTGGGTAACTTTGAAAATTATACTTCAGTCTTTTGGCAGTGGTGACTAGTGCAATTGCCAATTTTTATACCATTGGGTATTGGAGCTCTACATCCCTTAGTGCCTTACTGACGTAATAAATGGGCATTTGCTCTGATCCTTCCTCTCGAATGAGCACCGATGCCATTGCCTCTTTACATGACAACAGGTATAAGAATAAGGTGTCGCCTGGGATGGGTCGGCTGATTAATGGTGGTGTGGTTAGGAACCTTTTAAGGTCTTCAAATGCTTGCTAGTAGTCATCTCCCCATTTGAATTGTTTGATATTCGTGAGGCTGTGGTAAAAGGGCAGACACCTTCTAACGGAACTTGAAATGAATCTTCCCAGTGCTGTGATTCTTCCATTGAGGATATGAACTTCCTTGATTGTCTTTGGCGGCTGCATGTTGATGATCGCTTGAACCCTCTTAGGGTTTGCTTTTATTCCCTTGCTTGACACCATGCATCCCAGAAATTTCCCCGCCGTGACTCCGAAGCTACACTTAACTGGATTCATCTTCATGTTAAAGTTTTCAAGGATCTAGAATACTTTTTCTAGATCGGATGGTTTATCTTCTCTCTTCTTGCTTTTCATGATAACATCATCTACGTACACTTCTACTATTTCCCCAATGAGATTCTGGAACATGAGATTCATCAATCTTTGGTAGGTTGCCCTTGCATTCTTTAGGCCGAAAGGCATCATTTTGTAACAGTAGGTGCCTTTATGAGTAATAAAGCTTGTCTTCTCCTCATCTTCTTTCCTCATAGAGATTTGGTGATACCCTGAGGCCATGTCTGTAAGGTTGATGAGCTTGTGACGGGCGGTAGAGTCGACAAGCCTGTCAATGCTGGGCAAGGGATAGTTGTCTTTCGGGCAAGCTTTATTGAGGTCAGTGAAGTCGACACACATTTTATATTTCCCACTTGATTTCTTCACCATGACAACATTAGACAACCATTCTGTGTACCTTACTTCTCTGATAAAACCTGCTTTCTCCAATTTGTCAACCTTTTCTACTGCTGCCTTTTCTTTCTCGGTAGACATTAGTCTTTTCTTCTGTGCTATATGCTTGACGTTTGAATCTATCTTTAAGGCATGAGAAGCTCTTACCGGGTCAACTCCTGTGATTTCTAAGGCTAAGCTCGTAAAAAGTTCTGTGTACCACTTCAACTTGTCAACGATGAGTGTTTCTAAGTCGGCTAACTTTGTTGAAATTTTGACTTCTTTCCCTTCTGCCAATTTTACTATATTTGTTTCTCCTACAAGTTCAATCTGTTCTTCGACCTCGATCTCTAGTATTTCTTCAATTGGGAGTGCCTCTATTGTGGCCGTTACATAGCATGCTTTAGCCGCCTCTTGGTTTCCTCTCACCACCACCACTCTTGTGTTTGTTGGAATCTTCATTGTCAAGTACCAGATTAACGTGACCGCACCTGAGTCATACAGGTATGGCCGTTCGAGGATTGTGTTGTATGCCAGAGGCATATCCATGACATTGAAAATCTCCTTGCTGTGTGGTTGATCTCTTCCAAATTCCACTATAAGTTCAACCAATCCCATAGGGTGGATGGGTGCACCACTCAGTCCTAAGACTGGTGTGGGGCAATGTTTCATGCTCAGCTGGGACCCCCCCATCTGCTTGTAAGATGTCTAGGTGATCAGATTGATGGAGCTTCCTTCATCTGTTAGTACACGCTTGACAGCATAATTATCTATCATAGCTTCTACCACCAAGGCGTCAGTGTGAGGCACCTAGACATGTGTTCCATCGTCAGGTTCAAAAGTGACAACTGGGATGGGGTGATCAGCCTTCCTAGCGTGTTTGGTGGCGTTTATACTCATGACCTCTTTTTTATAGCTGCTGAACATGATTCTCCACCTGTGATGACATGTACCTTCCCTAAGACGGCCTTTCCCTTGGGGTCGGTAGTCGTTTGAGACTCCTTCGGTGGGTTTGGTGGTTGTGCTTCTTTGGCTTGGGGGGTGAATTTCCTCAGGGCTCCCGTTTTTATTAATCTTTCAATCTCCCTTCTTAACTCGAAGCAATCTTCAGTATTATGCCAGTAATCTTTATGGAACTTGTAAAAATGACTTGTGTTCCTTGACTGCTGGATCATTGGTCTAGGACGAGTGTATGGGGTTTGACTATCTTTTATCTACATGAGGACATTTGTTCTAGACTGGTTCAGAGGGGTGAAACTATCATGCCTCTCCTGGTTATATCAGTAGGGTCTGCTGTATGTGTTATAAGCACGGTAGGTTTGTCTGGTGGTTTAGGGTTGTTGGACTTGTGCCTTTATCTTCTTTCTTTTCCTTCTTCTTTATATCTGCTTCTTCTTTTTCCAATCTCCTGTAACGTCTCCCATCATCGACACTGACACATTTTTGGGCCATCAGTATTAGATCCTGATATGTCTTTGGAGGCTTTGAGTAGATCTTGTTTGTCAGTCGTACCATGGTTGTGCCTCTTCTCAGGGCTTGGACTGTTGTGTCAATGTTCAGGTCTTCTATCTTAGTAACTTCATTATTGAATCTCTCCAGGTAATCTCTTAGTGACTCATTGCCTCTCTGCTTGCATTGAAAAAGTTGTTCAGAACTGCTTTTCGGTGATACGTTTGGGAAAAATCTGAGGATGAATTTTGTTGACAAATCTTTCCATGTGGTGATTGATCCAAGCGGTAATTTACTATACCACTTCTAATCTATTCCGACCAACGTAGTTGGGAAGACTTTACATAGGAGTTTATCGAAAGCATTAGATAGTTGTATGTAGTTTACAAACTTTGTGGTATGCGTCTTCGGACATCCTGTGTCGGAGAAAGAGTCAAAGGTAGGCACTTTGAAATTTCTCGGTAGAAGGGTAGCAAGAATTTTCGCGGTTAATGGTGAATTTTTAGTCTGAAAAGGTTGAGGTGCTTGGGTGGCGTCCATCTTGAAATCCTTGATCATCTCAGTCATCATGAGCCGGAGTTTATCCTCCTCTGCCTTCGCTTTGTTCTGCCGCTTCCTGGATCTTCTTGTGGCACACTTTCACGAGGAGCTTTGGATGACTTTACTTCTTCGAAGTCCTTACTAAGGCTTCATCTTGTTCGTTTCCTTTCTTGCCAGCATTTTCTCTTTCTTTATCAACCTCAGGAGTAACTATTCGAGGTATTCCTGTTTCATTAACGTTCTGGTCTACCGGTGTGACTGGAGTTTGCAACTGTGCCTTTGCCACCTACATCTGTGCTTGTAGCTCTGCCATTGCTTTAGCTAGTTGTTACCATATTGGTGGTGGTGTGGTTTCCGAGTGCTGTGTAGCGTCCTCCTGATTGTTTTGGTTGGAGTTGCCGGCTGGTGGGTCTTCTTCGATCGAGGTTGAGGCACCGTCTCTGTGTTCCATCAATTGGATTATCTGTCGTTTCTCGGTAACAGAACCAAATGATAGAGCCGACAAGACTGTGCTAGGCTGGATCTGGGTTGTGGTCTAGTCTGGCAGGTGTGTGGCGACCGAGGTGGTAGTTTGTGTCGGCCCAAAGGGCTATGATTGTGTCGGTCTTCTAAGTTAATCCTGCACAAGTAGAGAATGGTCAGACGGATCTAACTCCGACGCTCAAGTTAGTTGAAGGTATTTAATGTAGTAATTAATGAGCTAGAAGTTGGAATCCTTTACCTGTAGAATCTTTGGGTATTTATAGTGTTCTTGTGTATGTCATGTCGCCTTGGGGACTTGCCAGGTGTCTTTAGTAAAGCTGTGAGAGTGTTTAGTGTGGTTTGCTTTTGGGCTTTCGTTAGGCTCTTGGGCCTACTCTATCAATTATTATTAATAATATAATATTACTTATTTCAATTATTTTTCACTATTATTATGATTTTTTTTCATAATTTTGAGTACTTCTACAATTTTATAATATTTTCTACAATTCATATATGGTTTTTTCATAGTTTTTATTTGATATTTCTACAAATTTAGATATATGTGCAGTTTTAGTTAATTTATGGTTGATTTTGTGTTAATGTTTTTTTTTAAAAAAAAATCATAAAGATACATTTTCTATTGTTCGAATTAATTTCATTGTTATCTTTTAGTTTTGACATGTTTGTTATTGTATCTATCTAGATTTTTAAATATAAAATTTCCAATTAATTAGTATTTTTTCAATTGAAACATAAAATTTCAATTATTTTTTTCATCACTGCTTTGA
>CANYLF014461571.1:0-10303 GCA_948193215.1 Bocquillonia castaneifolia
TTTTTTAACTTAATTTTATTCAATCTGGTCTTTCCTTAAATATAAATATATAAATTTTATTTTTTTCATCAGTTAATATTTAAATTCAACTATTAATAAAATAAATTTACATTATAAAAAGTATAAAAGAAAATGTGTTTAGTATGTATTTATAATATTTTATTATTATTTATAGAAAAATAATTTTAAAATAATATATTAATTTTTAATCAGTCATATAATTAAATTTTCAATTAACACATTTGTTAAAATAACTTACAATTAAAATTTTTATTTTAAATATATTTTTTTTATAGGTGGTGAACCACTGGAGTATTCCAAACCCCGTTTTACAGTTGTCCAGAATAATCTCCGGCCGAGAGAAGCACCATCTCTCCAAACAGGAGTGAGGCTCGAATTCGAGACCTCCCTTGATTGGATATTTTAAATATTTTTAATGAATATTTTTATATTAAGTATATTTAATGATATTCTATTAATTATTTGCACAATTTTTAATGGTCATTTAATTAAATTCATAATAGTTTAATAAATATGAAATTATTTATTTGACACCATTTTCTATGTAATTATATTTATATTTATTAATTGTTCAATGTATATAGTCATATTTATTTATTATTTATATTACTTATATATAGAGTAATATTTTTAATTAAAATATGTATAAAAATTAGTTTGAACCAATCATAACACAAATAAATAAACATAAAATAATTAAAATATAAAAAAAATTCACAAATAAGAAAAATACATTGATGGCTTAAGAATCATTTACTTTCACTTTAATATATATAATAGATAATAGATAAAATTACAATTGATTGATTAATTATTAATTGTAAAATTCTTAATCAATTAGGATTAACATTATTTGATAAAATTAATGAAAATTGAGTTGTATATTTAATTTTATTATTGATTCCTTATAGTATATATTGAAATTATTATTGGAATTTGGATTTGACAATTAATTAAATTCAATTAACTCTAATTTAATTTTAATCCTTAGAGATTTAAAAAGAAAATAAAAGAACATATAAACGGGAAAAAAAACAAATCAAAAGTCCCCAGAAAAACAAAAAAATAAAAGTCTCGGTGGAGGGCAATATATCATTAGACATACATAAAACCCTATGCTAGAATTCGCCACAAGTCCTTTGTCTTTAAAGGAAACTATAGATAAATTTCTAAACTGATTACAAAGGCAGTGAGATCATTATGAGCATACATATAAAAAAAAAAAAAAACTAAGGGTTTATTTAGTATAAATGAATTCCATGAAATTTTGTGGCTCTCATTTTTAAATCCATGGTTCATATATTACCCTATTTTTTCAAAACTTTAGAATTGGACATAGACAAACAAATGAACACTAGAATTGAAAACGAATTGAATTCTACACTAAAATTGAACCAAACAAACCCTAAATCAATCACATCATGCAGGTAAAAACATAAAGGAAAAGAGAAGAGTTGAATGACTCTTTTTTTAATTAAAGGACTCGCACATTCTGATACCTGAAGCATTTCATAAGATTTGAAGTTTCTTAAGAAACAAATACTTGAAAAGCCAAAAACTGTTTTAAAGGGAAACATGAAATGCAACATCATCGACCATAGAAAGGAGGAGGACCTGGAGGTGAAGCGCCACCACAGGGTCGCACATTGGGTGGAACCCCTGGCTGTGTCATTGGCATGGAAGCCACACCAGGGGAAATTGGGCTGCCTTGTGGAAGAGGAGAAGATCCAACAGGCATTCCTGCTGAGACATATGTGGGTACTGGAGGTGCTGGATATGACTGACCCGGAAATGTGCCTGGTGGAACTGATGGATAGGCTGGTCGACCTGCCTGCATAGTTAGTTCCCAAGCCGGCACTTGTCCAGCAGGAGCTTGTGCAGGGATGGCAGCGGCAGATGTATAGTTGTTTGCAGGGTACATGGACGGAGCCTGAGGATTCTGCCATACAGTTGGAGCAGTATGGACTCCAGGAACCTGTCCAGCTGCAAGCAAGCTGGCATCTGGGATTGTATAATCTCTACTTTTATCACTGTAAGCCTGAAAAAGGATTTTTATAAAAAAAAAAAAAGAAAAGAATCAACTAATATAGTCTTTAATAAATTTGCTACGCATGTGATAAATTCTCATTCAACAAGGGGCAAATGAAGTGTCAAGAAGCATACGTTTTAAAGGACCATAACTTTTTACGATCAAGAACCGATGCACTTTTTGCTCACAGCATCTTTTATTTTTCTTCTCATTTTTTTTCTCATGAACATAAACTCAAAAGCACATTTTTATACCTTTACATTGAGATCAGTATGACGAGAGTATGATAGATGAAGCTTACAATAGCCACCATCATAAATGCAGTGTCCTTCTAAAGTTTCTTTGGCTACTGCTGCAGTTGCGACATCTGAAAACAAAAAATAAATAAATAAATCAGAGTAAAACAATTAAAACCCATGAAAGAGTGCACATTGGCTGCCCCAAACCCAGAAATTATCATTAATAGCAGACATAATTCAAAGAAATGAACAAAACATAAGGAAAAGAATGCAATACTGACGCTAGTTGAAAGAATGTAGCACATATTGCCAATGGTATTTATACAAGCAAATGCATAATAACATACAAATAGACAAAAGGATCCTTGAATAAAAGGTCAAATTAACACAGAAGCATCATAATAATATAATGGATACACATGCACCATGTTGCAGCATCCAGATTTGACAGAGCAAAACGTGATCAATGAGAAATTTGTCCTAGTCTAAGGAAAAGAGAGCCATTCCTGACGAAAATGATTGCTTGTGTCTAAAGTAGGAAGTACTTTTCTAAACCTCCATAAGCTCATGAAAAGGTAAGTTACATATAAGCAGATCCCCTTGTTAGTTCTCTCCCATGTTGGTATATTTCTTCTATTCATGAGAGAGGAGTTATTGATGACTCAGTCAAAGTTACTCCCATATGAGTTTAAAATAACTACATAATGGATTACAAGGAGAGAAACAGCTTTCTCAATAACCAAATAGGACCAACAAATATTCATATGCAGTTGAGAGTCCCATAAGTGATAAAGGGAATGTAAAAATAGCTCACATCACAAAGCAGCATTATCTGTAGAAAACAAGAGAACGTGTTCATGTAAAGTTTGTACCCATGAGCAATTAGTCAAGCTAGAAGAAGGCATACCGGGATATTGAATCAATGCCTGCGTTCCACCATTTTTCTCAAATATAGCAATCTTCTGGACAGTACCAAATGCAGAAAATACCTGACAGGCAAAGAAAACAGGGTGCTTTATGAGTATAGTTCATAAAATATATAGAACTTCATGCAGTAGCAGAGAAAACATAAATGCAGTTTATCACCGTGTGGAGAACATCAACTGTAACAGCATATTGCATGTTCTCTATTGATGCGAGTAGTACATTACTCTCTGGTTCTTTCTTCTTTCCATCAGGTCCTACAGTAGGCTGGAGAAGATAACTAGCTTGTCAGTAACCACACAGCAAAGAAATTTAAATTTATATCTTGAAATGAAGTGCTCATGAGCGAACCTGTACAGGTCCTTCGATTGCAGTAGGATTCACAGGAAGATAAGGATTTGTATAGTCCCTGCAAGGTTGGGTAAACAAAATCAACATATACATCTGGAAACCCAAAAGATGTTTTTATTAATGCACAAGTAGACACACACATGTAGTAAGGAACAAACAAAGATCAAAGGAAGAGATTGAGAAGGGAAAAAAAAAAAAAAACAGCTTCTGCATGCTGGCAATATAGTACAAGAAATTATGACTGAAACAGCCAATAGCTTATGAGTTCGCCTCAACATATTCTTCTGCTAGATTGATGCAGTAGCAATATGAGAACAAGAAAAACAGATCCTGTATCACCAATGGCTAAAAAAAAAGAATCGAGTTCAGAGGTTCAGTTAAATGCTTCCACTAAAAAATGTGGAATTTCATTAAGAATTTAAGATGGAAGGTAAACTGCACTGATTGCAAAATAATTGTGTGTTAAAAATTATATAGGCACCCTTATGATTTGAAAACTGCAAAAAAGAAAATTTCTATCACAGATGCTGTAATGACAATAACTTGTTATTATTTCAATGTTTAGGCCCTGCAGAGTTTAGAAGTCTTTCTAAATTAAGGGCACAGCCATACTCCCATATAAGAGAAAAGTAGGTTTCTAGTTGGTTGTTTCAATGGTTGAAACCAGCTATTCTGCTGTAATAATGGCATAAAATGTTCACTAACAAACAGGATACAGAGGGGCTTTTAAAACCATACAGACTTGGCAAAACTAAACATGCAAGGCAGACAATCACAAGAGGACCTTCAAGCTAGGGTGCGAGGACAAGGTACACCTCTGAGAGGTCAAACACAAATAGTTTCCTACCAACAGAATCAACTTAAGAGTAAATTTAATAACAAATTCACTGTTTTAGAATCATGATGATCAGTACATAAAAACCAACTATTCATTAAAAGATAAAAAAGAGGAACAAATGTTCATGAAAAAAATCATAATTTTAGTACTACAACATCTAACAACAAAAGGAAAATGTCACTTTTGAATAGCAAAATTGGGCACTTTGCTAAGATGGAAAAAAGAATGAGCATATGCATGTGATAGAGGCCTCAGTTTAATTAGTAGCTCATTCAGAAAATTTAAGTCCTTCAAAATCAGGCAGTAAATTTACTGAATGTTTTGCAGGTGTGTTATATTTAAGTAATGGGTAATTCATATGCACATCGAAATCCATTCTCAGCCAGTGAATAGATATTTTAGTCCTGCAATTAAAAATAAGAAGAGGGGAAGTGAAAGAAATTAACACACATAAAAGTGAAGGAGCAGAGTGAAATGACCATCAGCAGCAGGTGATTCTAGGCATAGGAGCCTTGTCATATTATGGTGGCAATGGCATTTCCAGTAACTTTCTAGTGTGCCAATGCCATGTTATGCCAAATTCGAAGATTTAAAAATGGCAGTGGTGACCTTTCCCAATGAGATGTACTGAAAGTAGCAGGTAGCTGTGAGGCACATCTTTCACATGAGAGTTGTTAGTGTGCCTAACATCCTTAATAATAAAAAAAAGTGGCTTTTTATTTATACAAGAAGTTGCAAGCTGTCCGATTTATATTTTATAACTCTCAGTGTATGGCAATTTCACTCATCTCTCTGCAGTCATATTATCTTCACATTTCAAGCAAATCACTGAAAGCTACAGCATTCCCAAGATAAAATTGGATCTAAAAAAATGCTAATATTTGTTAACTGTGGATTATTTCTAATCACCTCAGCACAAACAACAGTATTATTTAAGTTTATATTCCCATCCCCAAATAAAAAACAAAGTTATCATTAACACATTTTCAGATTAAACAAACAGCAATAAAAACAATACTTGGAGCTTTTACAATAACCATAAATTGCTTGTATTAAGATGCAGATGCTTCATTCAATGCACTTTAACATTGGCTGGACAAAGAACAGCACAAACATCAAACAAATAGTTCAGTAAATGAAACTACGAATGCCATCAAGACTTTCTGGTTTGTATTAAGAAGCCATTGCTTCCTTGAGTTCCTTCAATGCAAGTTATGACTGAATGCATACAGAACTAGAATCACAGCATGAGCAAATGCAATAGAGCTATTGTCAAAAGATTAAGGAAATTACTAAGCGGCCATGACAACACATCTGTGTTCTGGCTACCAGGCTTCACTAACTCCCTAGATAACAAAAGCACGCATACCAATTAGCCAAACCTCAAATGCCAGCATTAGTGATGTACAAGAAGAAAGATTCTGAGCAACAAACATAATCAAACATAGAACTGTTAGAAAACAACTAATTGTCAAGAACCTTGGTTCTTTACCTGCTCCTATGAGACTGGAACTTGATATTAAGATCAGTATGTGCAGAATACGAAATGCGCAGATGACAGGAACCAACATGATCGGGAAGCAAATACCTAAAATTTTTGAAACAAATTAAAAATTGCAAATCCCCATTACTTGCCATACTAACTAAATCTAAAATACAAATTAGCAGAACTTGAAGAAATGTGGGGATTTAGTAAACAGAAAGTACTTTGGTATGCTTCTCGCATCCAAGGCATTCCTTGCAGCAGATGCAGTCTCCGCATCAGTGAATTGGATAAGTGCCTGCCAAGATATGCCAAGAATTGACCATACTACAGAAAAACAAATGTGATACCAAAAACGTCATATAATTAGTTACAGCTCACCTGGAAACCAGCAGCCTTTTCAAATGTAGCAATTTTGTGAACGAAGCCAAAAGCAGAGAATACCTGAAAAAAGTTTCAACATATGTTCACACAGCATACAACACCAAAAAAAAATGATAGCATTATACACCGATAGAGGCCATACAAAGCATCAAGAAAAAGCAGTAAAGTTTGAAAGTCCAAATTATTTAAGAAATAAGTGCAGAATAACACCTGTACATGTATGCGTCAAGATAGACCTTAGAAAGGAGTATGACGTACATGATAATAATTCCAAACTGTCTCCAAAAAAAGATTTTAAATAAGAACCATCACCATCTGTATTCAACTAATTTGAATTAAAATTGATTCATAATCAATATATAATCCAACAAGGATGCTATGTTTGTATATAATATAAGAAAAGAAGAATTATCTTTCCCCCAAAGATATTTCAAAAAAAAAAAGTTGCAGGAAGATACTTGAAGTAAACTAGGTAAGAGAAACACGAAAGATCTTTGGAATCAGACTAAGGGTCTCTGGATAGGTTATTCTCACATTGTACAAAAGCATACTACTTCACACAGCAAACCTAATAACAAGGGTCGCATCAACATTAATCTCTTCCAACTACCTTTGTACAAGAACACACAACAAAGGGAAAACAACATATTTTCCAATGCAAAATCTTCATTAAAACTTCTTTCATATAATCTAAGTTTAAAAATTCATGCAAAATTTGCATCGAATCATTCCTATAAGCATTTGAAACATTGAAATAAGTCTAAGGCAAGATAGTGGTGATAAAATAAATAGAAGTTTTTATATTTTGATGAAATACTTAACCCTAACCTATGTTATCCCTTACGGTGGACAATGAAGAAGAACCCAAGAAATAAGTCTCCACATCCAACTAATAAAGGTTGAATAAACAAACACATGACAATATATCCTCTGCCATTTTAGGACCAAACTTCAAATGCAATGCTTTACAAAGAAAATGTTAAATTTCAAATGCAATGTCATCCCAAATTAATACAACACACTCCCCTAATAGCTGAAGAAGTGAACAAAAACACAGATATATAAACAAACATTCACTTTTAAACATCAAAAATATTAATTAATTAAATTTAATTTAAAAAGGAAGTAACAATAAAAGAAAAACACTTCAACTTACCAAGTGAATGACATCGATGCTGACATCGCCAGCTTCAACGCCTTCTATAGTAACGAGCAATACATTACCAGGAACATCACCTGGACTCTTGTTGTTGACAATTTCATGTCTATTTGAATACTGAATATACACTGTTTTACCACGTACTTGTGCTGGCTCTGATGATGAAGCATAATAAGATACCATTTGTATTGCCTGATTCAAATCCGCCTGCAGACATACACAAACCCTAATTTAATTAAATTCAGACACAAAATCCCTAAATTAACCAAAATTAATTAATAACAAAGCTTACGAATTCAACAAAAGCTTGATTCCGATTAGCCCCAACGTTACACTTAGTGTTGACGATCTTTCCAAAGGGTTTACAGAGCTCAACTAGCTCTTCCTCTGTGCACTCCCATGGCAGATTCCTTAGATGCAACACCTTTGATGGTGTTTGTGTGTATCTAAATTGAGGTTGTCCTGATGATGTAGACATCTTTTTCTTTAATTGTTTTTTTAACAAGGATTTTAAAGAGAATTGGGTGTTTGGGTCTGTAGAAAGTGTCAAGATTTTCCCGGAAAATTATAAATTTTGGTTTTTCTTTCCTCAAGTAATTAGAAGGGTTTGTGTGTTTACTGTTTTATCCTCGTATATTGAGACTTGTAGTTAATTGATTATTCGAAGGTTATTATCGTAATTGTCGGTTGATATAATATACTACAAAGTTACAAGAATCGGTCATGTTCATTTTAATGTCTGCGCATATAAAAGACATCCAAGGCTACTCCAATCCATAATCGTGTGATATTTTCATAGAGTTTTCTACTCCAATCATTCATTTTATATCTCACACCAAATAAATATTCTCTTAATATTCATTTTTATATCACATTTTTATTATTATAATAATCTTATCAATTCAACCCAATTTTATTTATTTTCATGTATATACATCTAATTTTTTACATTTTATTTATATTACAAAATAAAAATAATTATTAAATAATAAAATTTCGATTGAATCATAATTAGAGATCGATAATATTAAATTTCTAAACACTTAAAATATATTATATTATTTTAAATTATGTAAATATATTACAAAGCAGATAATTTTCATATAATAAATACGCACGAATTTATTGAACATTTTAACAAAGTTAAACAAGCGCGAAATAAACATTACATTGAAAATTTAAAAATATAAAATACCGTTGAAAACAAACATAACATAATATCTTAATTCACATAATTATAATATTGTCCCCATAAATACTCTATTAGTGCATCTTTTTAATTCAAAATGCGCATTTTTATCTTTCACTTGTCCATATCGAGGAAGAAATTGTTAAAATTAGGTATTTTCATCTGTTACCCTTTCAAATGTTGATTATGAATCTTCCACTACTACTTGACTAGTAATATTGATGCATGTGTTCTAGTTTTTTTTCCAATTTCTTGTACTAAATATCTATTAATATTAATGATTGTGTGGTTTAATATTTGATGCTTAGATAAAAATATTTATCTAGATATATGGAGTTTATAACACTATCAATGCACATTAATATTACGATTTTATTATTGAAAAATATATAAATTTGTTAGTGATATATAATAAAATACATAAGCTTTACAAAAATACTAGAATCTTTTATTACATAAATAAATTTTTAATATAAAAATTATTTAATTAAAATCATAATTATTTAAATTGTACATTTTAATTATCGGACTAAATTGTAAGTTTTTATCTTATATATATGTGGACTAGATTGTAAGAGTTTTAGTTTTACAAAAAAAAAATTAAAATATTAAAATAGCGTTGAGCAGTGTCACGTTATAAATGGCGCGACACTGTTTACATTCTCAAAAATAGCGTTATTTTTGGCATAAGTTGGAGCATGCATTAACTCTAAATTATCGTTTTTGTCATTGAATATCCCTCGGTTGGAGTTGGCCTAATTCGTTTATACACTGTTAAACAGGTTTAGTTAGTTGAGTTATCATATTAACTTGTTTAACACGACCTATATAAACCTATTTGTCTACCTTTTTAATCTTTCATGTGTGAAAATATGAAACTAATTTATATGTTAATATGAATGTTAATTATGTGAATATAATTTAATATGTGTTAATTGGTCTATTTTATAATATTCTTATTTAAATAATTAAATGAGTTTTATTAAACTAATTAAATGGATTTTAAACGTATGAGGTTAACGAATTGATTAATAATATGTTTAATTAATCGTGTTTATACGTGTCATGTTGTGTAACCTGCATAATAAATAGGTTGTGTTTAGATTTTGCATTTCAAACACGATTATTAATCGTGTCATTTTAGCTTGAACCTAATTGTGTTTGTGTTATAACCGTGGCAATCCATTTATGAGCCGCATACACGAATTGCCAAGTCTAAACTAAATTAATAGAAAACACATGTAATGAATTAGAAGTTTCATGTTTAAATTTTATCTACATATTAAAAAAAAAGGGAACACACACAAATGGAAAAAAAATAAACCATCTTTTGTTACTCTAGCATTTTTTATTTTTTTACAAGCAAATATCCTACAATATAAATGTTGGGTGATTTCCGCAAGCGTACGGAGTCCATAAGTAGTATAATAAATATCGATCCCACGAGGAATAATTAATCCGTAAATCAACTTCTAATGTTTGTTTAAGGCAATCGAAATGAATTGTAGTAAACTAATTAAATTTATCAACTAAACAATTTAATCAAAAATTAATATTCTAATTCAAACAAGTCTAAGAATTTATAAATCAAATCAACAATGAACAAACATAGGGTATCAACATGCACTCACACCATGTACTAATCAATCTCTGGATTCAATGCTAGGTTCAGGTTATCCAAAAGTA
>CANYLF014465102.1:0-11296 GCA_948193215.1 Bocquillonia castaneifolia
GTGGATATGCAGAAAATTCATACTAAAGACAACCTAGCAGACTTTATGACAAAGGCACTCAACACTGACAAGTTTATTTGGTGTCGTTCCTCTAGTGGCCTGACAAAGATATGAGCAACATGAAAAAGCAAGGAAGAAAGAATGGTGTGAAGATCTGATTGATCTTCAATCAGATCTTCAAGTGGGAGATTGTGGAGGAAAGCGCATAAAAAGTTGAAAGGAGAGAAAAAAAAACTTTTGGTGCCTAACTTTTAGGTGAATTTTGGTGAGCCAGCCTGTTACGTGGTATACATGTAATCATCTGCCTATAAATAGGCAGAGGATGTAAGAAGGAAACAATCCCATTCCAGAGAGAAAAAACTATATAGAAAGAGAGGTAGAGAAAAATATTAGAGAATTGAGTGATTATTTTCTTCTATTATAAAAAGAGAGTTTTCAGCTTTTTCTCCTTTATAAATAGAGATGTTTTAACTCTTATTATTTTCTCATAGTGAAATTTTTCTGTCTTTACTCATGGTTTTTTACCCTAATTTGTTTAAAGATTTTCTACGTAAAATCTGTGTGTTCTACTATTTTATTATTCTTTATCTTTTTTTTCTCAAATTACTAATTGTGGTTTTGCTCTATCCGGTTCGATTTTTCTCAACAATGTTGAGCCAGAATTATTCAGTATAAATGTCCTGTAATTATAATAACATATATATTAGGAGTGGGAGTGTGGGACTATAGTTGTCTCGATTTTACTTTCATACTTAAGTTAATAGGAGACTTCTACAATTCAATTGATGTTTAAGAGAATTCTCCAAATGAAAGCTCTTTATTATACATTTATGGTGGTAAGTTCAACAATTATTCCTATACCACTTTTAAAATATTACTCCTTCTATTAAGAAAAAACTTGTTTAATTTAATCTTTTTATATTAAAAAAAGTTATTAAGTTTTAATATTTACCACTTAATTTTTCTTATATGTTCTTGTCAATAACATTTGTGAAAATTCAAATGCTTTTTTTTCTTATTTTAATTGAAAGATAAAAATGAAAAAAATAGAGCACATTTTTTTTTTAATATTTATGAAATTATCAAATTTAACAACTTTTTGGAAGGGATATAGAGTATGAACAATACAATTTTTTTTTTCAAAATTTGTACTATATATTTTACTTTTTACTCCATAATCCATATTCAAATAAATAATAAAATGTGAATTTTAAAGATTTCAATAATGCTCAATAAACTCACACCCAATTTTCTTGATAGAGAGTTTTTTTTGATAGGTGGAGATACCATCGAAGTATCCCATATCTCGTTTTACGGTTGTCTAGATTAATCTCCGGCCGAGAGAAACCCCATTTGGAGCAACTCTCTCCCAAGGCGAGCCTACAGACTCGATCGCTAGACGTTGCACCTACAGGCTCAATGATCTTTGACCAATTGAATCAACCCGCTTTAATTTTTCTCCATAGAGAGTTAACACACACAATTTCAAAAATAACTACTATTTTAGTTCAGGACATATATGGAGCAAGTGGAAGAGCCTCTTTGGTCTATACATATTTTTCTTATAATATCTATACTTGTCGAACAAACCTTCACTCAATTTGTGTTGTTTTCTTGTTTTCAAGCATCCATAAATTGCTAGATTGGAATGTTGCAGTGCAGCTAGCATAAATATCAGGAAGCCAACTAATTTAGCTTCAACCCTTCGTTTGGATGGGCACTGTTTCAATAACTCTATATGATGATTATAGCCTCTTTCTTAATTTAAAAAAAAAAAAATGTACAGAGAGATTAGCCATCAATTTTTTTTTTTAAAAAAAAAAACCATATATACAATCTCACAAATATTTAGTGTATAATTATTCAGTAAAAAAATAGTAATAACAAAAGACAATTGGGTTGGGCACAATATCCTCAGCATAGAAGTGTAGATTCCTTTTTCTTAAATATTTTATTACTTTTGGACTGTGGAATCCTTATTTGGTAGACCTGGATTAGGTTGAAATTAATTACACCAGGTTTTGTGATTATAAATTTAGTCAGGATGATTTAGCAGTGCACTCGTAGAAACTCTATTCTTTCTTTCTTTCTTTCATACAATAAATATTCATTGTGAGGAATCAGATGGCCTCTTCTTCTTCTACTTCTCCCCTAAACACTTGGTCGAAGAAATACGATGTTTTCATCAGTTTTTACGGAGAGGAGACGCGCACGAATATCCTCTCTTTCATTTGTAGAGCACTGCGCGAAAAAGGAATCGACTACTTCGACGATGAAGGGTTCAAGAGAGCAGAAAATATCCAAACAGCCATGATGAATGCAATCAAGGACTCTCGTCTTTCCATAGTCATCTTTTCCAAATCCTATCCAACATCCACATGGTGTTTGGATGAATTAGGCCATATTTTTTATTGCATGTCCCAGGAAAAACACAAAGTCCTGCCTGCATTTTACAATCTTGATCCTTCTGTAGTTCAACAGAAAAAAGGAAATTATGACCTGAGGCGTATCAGCAAATTAGATCAACCGAAGAAGGTCTTAAAATGGGTCAGGGCTTTGGAGGATATAAGCATCATATCTGGGATCGTTACGTCCAAATTCAAGTAATTACATTATTTTTGATATTTTTTATTTATTTTATTTCATAGTTATCTTTTTTTTTTCTCTTTACTTAAATCTTCTGCTTAGTTCAAAAATTAATATAAAATGAAAGCATGCCCAATCCAGTATGTAAAATAAAGAGTATTTTTCTAAAATAATGAGAATTATTATTTAATAGGATATGAAAATTGTAGTTTTGTTAGTAGAATTCTTTTTATTTTACTCATCTCAATGAAACATTAAATGATAAAAATTTATTTGTTCCTTCTAATTTTGTTCCACTTGTAAAAAAATTAAAAATTTCTTGAAACTTTAAACCCAACAAGAGAAGAGAGTGGAGTTGACTCAACACTTTTGGAGAGTTAAACCCACTCTATTTTTCATATTTTAAAAATACAAGTATAATTTTATATATTGATTTTTAAATTTTAGATAACCTAAGAGAAAAAAAAATAGAGAATACATTGGGGATGTTTTAAATTTGATAATTTACTAAAAATTATGGTTAAATAATATAATTTTTCTAAATTTTAAATATGTCTTGACTTTTAACTTCCAATTTGATTTATTACATTTAAAAAAAAAATTCAAATATATCCAACTATATTTGATCATTAGGCTGGATTTGCAGGTTTGAACCTTTTCAGATTGGCTCAAATCTGGTTCAAACCTAATTAAACCTGTAAAAAAAAATTTATGAGTTTCGATCAATCAGGCTTGTTTATACTTAAACATATTTGAGCTTGAGTTCAAATATTCTTACTCAAGCCCGGCTAAATCAGGTGGGGCTAAGTAAACTAGACGAGTATCTAGCTCATTGAATAGGTACATACCCAATCGTGTATTTTTTTAAAAAAAATTTTATTCAATCGTATAAAACATATCATATAATTAATGATATCGCTTTGCATTCTATTTAGACACAACATATAGAATTATGATAAAAATATCTTGTGAACACATGTCATGTTAACTTAACGTTATATATATATATATTGAAACAGTTTTAAAAGCAAAGCAAGGAACTAAATCACTATAAAAATTATAATGTGTTTAAAATTTGAGCAAAAGATTATAAGATATATTTTTTTTTCTTATCCTCTGATTTCAGTCTGGGATTAATTGAAAAGAACTATAAGCTTGTGAAAAGCCTAATTTGTTTCTAAACTATTTCCATTTAAAGCATGTGAAACGCAGATAGTCATAGAAAATCTTTCATTGTATAAGTTATTAAATTTCTTTTAGCAAAAAATTTGCATTAATTTTTTACATGCATACATATATTGTAAAATATAATTATATAAATGGATAACAAATTTATCTGATTAATATGTCAAAATTTTAATATAAAAGATTTGATTTAGATCATTATCTCAAAATGTTAGATAAATTTAGAATTAATATATATAAATTTTAAATAAAAATTTCAATAAAGGAAGTAATGTCATATTTTGTAAATTCAAATTGAAGTGTTATCTAATAAAGGTAATCTAAGGTAATTTTTATAATTTAAAAAAATTGTTTCCATTTTATAATGTTTAAATGTGAATCAGGTAAATATATTTACAATTCTTTCATATAGGACAATGTTATATATCCTCTATGGATATATTTTTGGCGAGGCAATTCGAATCTCATCTTGTAATTGTGATAATAAGGAACAAAAAGGTTTAGCCAAAAAAATCAGTTTTTTTTAACAAAACAATTGGAAGAATAAATGTAACGGAGTTGACCCATTTTCATTGGCTTTCCGATTATAACCCTTTAAATTTACTTTTATCATTTTAATTTTACTGTGGCATATTGAAGCTGTTAGAGCATTATAACGTCTCCCCTAAATTATTTTTAAAAAAAATTTTGGCCTTTGTACGTAATAAAGGAAAGAGATTCTTGCCATCAAGGCGGCTAAAGTATCATAAAGAATTTTCAAAATTGAATTATTTATTTGAATAAAAGATAAAATATACAGAGAATATGCTTCAAAATAAATACTAAAGTGTTTATAATATTTTAAAATTGAATTGGAAAAACTATTGGTGATAGCGCTGTATAGCACCACTACTAATTAGGAATTAGTGTTAAGTCTGTGCGATGCGCAGCATATTAAATTTTTTTTAATCAATTTGTTACTTGTTATCATAATATATGTTTTCTTTTATAAGAGAACTTATTGATAGTACACATGAAATCAATAAAACTTATAATATGTTGTATTTATAAAATCATTGTGTTTGGTTTAATATTTTTCTAATAATGTACTATAAAATTATGTCACAATATAATTAATTAAAAACATAAAATTAAACATCTCTATATTCAAATCATAGAGAGAGAGAGAGAGAGGAAGGGAGAGATCTTCTCCTCCATATTTACGTTTTTTTATTCTCCCTCAATAAAACTTGACAATTTAAGAATTAGAAATAATAAAGAAAATGAAAGTTAATAGACATTTAAATTAATTAGAGGTTAAGAATATCAAAAGACAGTTAAATTAATGAGATGTTATGAATATATAAAGCCACATTTAAATTAGTTAGAGATTAGGAATATTATTATAAGTTAAGAGAAACTTGTGTGTATGACATTAAATTTTTTAAAGTAATTAAAGTGTTTTTAAAGCTCTTACTAGAATTCTAGATAACAAATTATAGAATATTCTAAATCCTACATGACGAAAATAAAATCCCATATTTTTAAGTATTTTATAATATAGATATAATCCAATTAACATAAAAGAAATTTAGAAAAATATCGTAAAATAGAAAATTTTATGAAAATCATAAAAGAAAAATACAATTGGAAAAAAAATTAAAAAAAAATAAATATTATTAAATCGTGAATAAAAAAATATATCAAAAATAAAAAAAAATCTAATAGAAATATAGTAAAAATATCATCAAATAGAAAATTTTATGAAAATCACAAAAGAAAAATACAATTGGAAAAAAAACTAAAAAAATAAATATTATTAAAATCGTGAATAGAAAAAAATATATCAAAAATAAAAAAAAATCTAATAGAAATATAGTAAAACCTCTATAGTGGAATAACCTCCATATAATAATAAAAAAATTACGGTCCCAACTTACACTAACTGGTTATAAATAAATCTCTATAAAGTTATAAACTTTCTATAGTAATAAAATTTTAAGTGTACCAACAATATAGCTGTATAGATGTTTTACTGTATATCTAATTCAAGATAAAAAGAATATAACAAAAAGTCTTGCAACAAAATAGATATATATTAAAATCGTTTTATTTTAAAAATTATATATCAATAATTAATGTGTCATCTTGAGTTGCAACTCAACCAATTGAACACTTTCTTTTGACGGTAGATGAGTTCCTCTATATTCCAGCCCTTGGGACGGTCTCTTTTTTAACCTTCCAATTAATCTAGCTAGCAGTAGTTCCCTATGCCCCCATTTGAGTATCATATATCTTTGTAAATATGTGTATATTTTTTTTTCTCCAAAATAACCTAACAATTTAAAATTTCAATGTCAGTAGAGAAAAATAAAAGTAAAGCGTGAATGATGACAATGTCACCTCAATCACTATGTGTGTGTATATATATGTATACATATCAAATATAATTGAAAAAAGTTTAAAAAAATACTCTCTCTGTACCAAAAAGATGGGTACTTTTAGCTCAGCACAAATATTAAGAAAGTTAGTAAAACTAGGTAGAATACATTGATTCAATAGGGAAAAGTCACAATTACCCTTATTAAATCAATTAATTCATTGGAAATAACATTGAAATTTACTCCAACACTATAATTAATAGGGGTATATGTGACATTTAACCATTTAGAGTATTAAATTACTGTCCATAATTTGGGACAAATAAATCTCTAAAACTGCCCAATTTTTTGGGACAAAGGGAGTAGTATTTATTAAAAATCAAAAGTCTAATAGAATTTTATCTAATATAAAACAAAAGAGCATAACAAAAAGTCATGCAACAAAGTAGATAGTATAAACATTTTAAATCTAAAAATTATATATCAAAAATAAATAACGTGCCATCTTGAGTTGCAATTCAAGCCATTAATTTTTTTTTTTTTTTTGACGTTAGATGAGTTCCTCTCGATTCTAACTTGTGGGGTAGTCTCTTTTTTACCCTTTCAATTCATCTGTGTGGTAACTCTCTACCCTATCATTAGAATATCATATCTTTGTGACTATATATATATGTATTTTTTTTCTCTAAAACAACCTGGCAATTTAATTGTTCAATGTTAGTAGAGAAAAATGAAAGCAAAGAGTGAATGATAAACAATGTCACTTTAATTATTCTTATATGTACAATTTTTTCTTCTTCTCAAAGAAAACTAATTAGCAATTCAAGAGACACTCGAATTAATTAGAAGTTAGGAATACTAAAAGACACTTAGATTAATTAGAGATTAATGACACCATAAATTAAGATAAACTTAAATAAATAAATAAATGTTACCGTTAGGAATTTAATATGTCAAGAACAATTAACAACTATATTAAAACATTACAATTTTATTCAAAATTAAAAAATGTGAGAAAAATTAATTCATTTAAGGTGTCATTTTCTAAGTATATCAATGAATTTAGGTGGTAAATCGAAATCCTAAGTAATTATAATAGATTACTAGTGTCTACTTCTATGCCCCCGCATTAGGACGGCATGGTATTGTATGTCACAGTTCACAGTATCACCAAAACAGCTGATTTAAAAAGCCGTATGATATAAAAGCTTAGAGAACACACACATACAATTTGACAAGCTAATTTTAGCTTCTTCTTCTTCTTTTTTTTTTTTTTGGTACACTATTGATAATTTTAGCTTTTCATTTGTGACTAGCTCGGATGTAGAATTTGTTGACGAAATAATCAAACAAGTTGAAGAGATATTATTGGAGCTGGATCCAGTTGATTCTCGGCCTAATGATGATAAATTAGTTGGGATCCATAAACGTGTTCGGGAAGTGAAATCACTTCTACGCATTGACAATCTAGCGAACTCTGTGCAGAAGATAGGAATTTGCGGATTAGATGGGATTGGTAAAACAACTATTGCTGAACAAGTATGCTATAAAATCGAGGGTAAATTTGATTATCTTTACAAAACAAATGTTGCGGTACAATTGGCAAATAATCCAGATACTAAATATGTTCAAGAGGAAATCCAGAATCTTATATTTGAAAAGAAAAGCACAGATTATTATAAGTTGGCTCCGTATCATGAGAGAAGGCTCAAAGCTACAAAAGTACTTATTCTTTTGGATGATGTAGAAGACGCAGTCCAATTGGGACAATTGATAGAAGGGAGCGATCAGCTGTATCATGCGGACAGTAAAATTATCATAGTAAGTAGAGATAAACAAGTTCTGAAAACTGTTTGTAAAAGGGGAGATATATATAAGGTGGAGGGATTAGCCAATGAAGAAGCTCATCTACTCTTTAACTTGCACGCCTTCAAGCAAAAGCGTTCTAAAGATGGATACAAGGAGCTGTCTGAAAGGGTACTAAAATATGCTGACGGCCACCCTCTAGCTCTGAAGATTATAGGCTACGATCTACATGACAGATCCATACAAGAATGGGAAGCTGCATTGGAGGAACTTGAGAAAAATCCCAACGAAAAAATTAAAAGCATTTTCAGAAGAGGTTATGATAGGCTTACCTTTAATGAAAAGAAATTGTTTCTTGATATTGCATGTTTGTTTTCTTTTGATCTCGAACTTGAAACTAAGAGGTCAGGTAAAAATTTCTATCATGCTGTCCACCTATTAGAAAACTCTGGTTCTAATGCACATAATTTATACAGTCTTCGAAATACATGTCTCATGACTATTGATTACGTTAACGAAAACTTAAGCATGTCTGGCTTGATAAAAGAATTCGGCAAAGCTATTGTTTCTGAAGAAAGTAGCACTCCTGGAAGACGAAGCAGACTATGGGATTTTGAAGACATCTCTCAAGTACTTGAAACAGATACGGTAAGCTATAAATATATGCACACGCATTAATTACTTAATTTTTATACAAGGTATTAAGCCTAATGCTACCCAAACTTTACCATATATTTCATTTTGGTATCTAAATTTTAATTCGTATCATTTTAGTATCAACTTCATTTGTTTATGAAAATTAGCTAACAATATGGAAGCCAATAATTAATATTCCTCTAACAATTTCGAAAACTCCAAAAATCTTTAAAAATATTTGATTTCTTCGATTTAAGATGATGATACTTAAAAAAATTTATGTAACTAGAGTTTTCAAAGATTTTAAAGTAATTATTAAAGGTTTTTTGATGTTTTCAAGATTTATGGAGTGTTTAGTGGAAGATTATATCAATTGTAGATTGTCTTGTTATTTAAATTTTATCAGAAAAGTGAGTTGATAAATTTGTCTGTAATAAAAATAAATATTTAGGTATTAAAATGATATAAATCAAATGTTTAGTTACTAAAATGATACAAATTAAAGTTCGGTTTACCAAAATGAAATAAATGATAAAGTTCGGATACCATTAAGGCTTAATACCTTTTATACATAACAATAATGTTATCTGGTAATTAATTTAAATCAATAATGGTGAATTGGTAATCTTAAATTTTTAAAAAGTTTTAAAAATTGTGATTCTTAAATGTTTCTATCTTAAAAAGTTTGATTAAAAGTGATTTTCAATACTAACCTATTTGATTTAAATCACTTTGATTCTCTAATCACTTCTATGAAACTTTAAATATTCTTTTCATATATTTATAAGGGTAAAATACTAAAACCTCCTTCAATTTTGGTGTAATACATTAGTTCCACCTCTATTTTGAATAATTAACTAGAATGTCTCTCCAAGTTTGACATACTATTCTAATTTCTCCCTTTATTGACTTTTCAAAACTTTAGCATTATTTAACGTTCTAAAGATTATATATAAAATGTCTAAAATGCCCTTCAAATTTAATATTTTTTATATTTAATTTATCATCTCAAAAAATTATATTGAAACTTTTTATTTAGTTAATTAATAATCAGTGGCAAACATATTAGCATTTTGTAAATTAATTTTTTTATATTCTCAAATTATAATTACATATACACTCTTTTTTATTATCATTTTATTTAAAATTTTTTATTTATAGATAAAAATAAAATAAAAATTAATTTAGCTATTTTTATAATTTTTTAGCTATTTCAATTATAGTTAGTGATATTAATTGTTATATTTATACAGTATTGATAAAGTTATAAAATATTATCATTTTTTATGACTAAAGAAATAATGGTTTTTTTTGTCATTTCTTGATAACTAAATGTTTATTTAATTTTATTTATAAAAATCTAAAATATAATTTTAATATTATAAATTAAATATTAAAAATAAAAGGAATAAATTTGGAGGGTACTATAGGTATTTTATTCCTTGTAGATGGTTGACTAACATTAAGATTTTCAAAAAGTCAATAAAATGGGAAAATTATATAATAGATCAAACCTGAAAGATGTTTTAGTTAATTTTTTAAAATACTAAGGGGAAATTAGTACGATAGACCAAACTTAGAGGAGGTTAGTGGTTTACCCTATTTATAACAATTATTTTTATTAGTAGTTATTTTTTTAAAAGAAAATTACTCACGAATATATGAGCTATCGTTTTAGATATAATATTATTAAATTTGAATTCAAAATATGAAAGTTTATTTTTAAAAATGATGCAGTTAATAAATAAAGTTGAGAACGTAAGAAAATTATAATAAAATAATTAATATCTTAAATTTTAATTTGTAAGTCGGATTTTTTTAAGAAAGAAATACGATTAAGATATGAAATAAATAGAAAAATAAGATTAAATGAGAAATATACAATTAACGAAAATATATAGGAATAAAAAAATCAAATAGTTTAAATAAATATAAAGTCCTGTATGTAAGATTAACTTAAACATATTTTTCAAAAAGAATAAAATAGAATCATTAAATGACAAGTGATGATTTATCTTTCCTCTTTATATGTGTGGATTATTTCTCTGTAATTTAGGCTTGTGCATTTAATTATTTTGGTTTTTAACTAATTAAACCGATTAGTTTTGAATAGTTTAAAAGTGAATCAAATTGAAATAGTGTAGAAATTAAAATCGAATCAAATAATTCGATTTATTTCAATTCAGTTTAATCCATTTAGTTTTTCATTATTTATTTATTGTTGTAAATAATTATTATATTTCATATATACACACACACACACACATGGACGGACGCACATTGATACCAAGGGGGTCACTGGCCCCCTCAAAAATTTTCACTAGACCCTAGACTTTTTTATATGTATCGTATATATTTCTTCAATTCCCCGCATAAATATGTCAATTCAATTATAAATATTTCATGCATCTAATTTTTCATCTAGATTATCTACAATAAATTTAGATTGTATATATGTATCTCATTATGGTACAAGAAATGTGGTAAGTATCTAAATCATCTTGTATAATTATTGTAACCGAACATTTTGTATGTTAAACTAAATAGAATACTTTAAACCTTTTAATTGTTAAATTTATCTAAAAACACATTCTATTTATCATTTGAATTTTTATAACTGGCATTTCACATTTTGAGTTGCAAGACGCCTCATTTTCTAATACTTTAATTTATCAAAAAAAATGTAAAAAATAATTAGTTATCATTTTCTTAAAAATAAATTG
>CANYLF014466378.1:0-10001 GCA_948193215.1 Bocquillonia castaneifolia
TTTAAAGGAACAAAATTTTCATTATTCAATTTGAAACCTTTCATTTTAGTCATAATTCCAATAACCATTCCAATTATCATAATGAAATTAAGAAATTAATGCATAAACCTTGTTAGACTTCAAATTTTCTAGGGAGTGAAATTATGAGAAAAATGAAAATAAAATTTCTTGTAGAAATCTTAAAGAAAATATCTAATAAATTTATAAATGGCCATTATATATTTAGGCTAGTATTAGTTAAATGCAGTCCTACAGGCAATAGCAAAATTAAAAGAGCAAATCAATGATAAATCAAATTACCAAGAGAAAACCTTATTGTACTAAGACGATTATCATCCTTGATTTCCAGCAAAAGTCTAATTCAACTGTTCATACTTAATGTGAAAATCTCAATAGCTTGTAGATAAAAAAGGGAAAAGAAATAAATCTCTAGATGAGAAAGCTTCTCTTCTAAGGGGAATTAAAAGTTACATTACCCAATTTAACGAAATTGGACTTTAATACTCTACATGGATAAGAGATCCTAAGGGGAAGGGAAGGTATTATAAAGGGAAGGGAGAGGAGAGGAAGGGAGGGGAGGGAAAGGAATGTAAGTAATTGTGTTTGGAATAAAAAATTAAAGTAAGGGGAATGTTATAATAAAATGACATAAAAACATTTAATTAATATGGGCATAAAATTAAACTAATAAGGATAACTTAGAAATTTCACTAATATTCTATTCTCCCGTAAGAAGTTCAACTCCTTTACACTCCAATTTGAGGTGTAAAGAAATTTAACACATTCAAGGGTAATGAAGGTGAATCATTCCCCTTTTATTCCCCTTTTCTTCCTTCTCATCTCCTTATCCAAATAAGAAAAATTTAAGTTCAACTCCAATTACCTTCCCTTCCCACCCATTTACCCTCAATCCATACAGAGTGTAAGAGACATAATTCATGAAGAAGCAACAGAAACATGGAAGTTTGGCAATTATATCAGGCTTTTTAAAGAATCCAGCAAAGATAACATTATTCAGAGCCTCGAGGATAATATAAAGACAGCCTAATTTGGTATCTCCTTCCAGGTTTATCTAAAACTTTTTATGGTTTTTAGTCTTTTTTGTTGGAATTACCGTGGTGGTCTGTCTAATAGTAGTAAACAATCCTTTGTTCTGCAGCTTATTTCTTCTCATAATTTATCTATTTTGGCTTTGGTAGAAACTAAAAGGGAGTGTGTAGATGATTTTTCTTTGAGAAATTATTGGCCTTATCAGGATTTTAAATTCTTTTCAGTACCTTCAGTGGGTGCTTCTAGGGTTTAATTGTCTCTTGGAATTTGAAAACTATAGATGGTTCTTTAATTGCTAAAGGTAGTGTGACGAAAGGTGTGTCTCAGCCCTGTAATCATGGGCTAAACACCAAGCCGAACCAGTATTTTAGCGACCCCAGGCTGTAACCATCCAAGGTAGGGATAGTGTTAGAAAAAGAACAGATCAAGGGAGTCGCCACCTCACTTGTGGGTCAGGACCATACTTTTCCATAGTTATGATGTCGGATTCCCTTAAGGATGCTAAATATCATAACCCAAAGATCTGAGCACGGCTTAAGCATTCCTTAATTTGTGGATGTATACCTTACTAACATCAACTATCCCCTAACAAGCAACAATCTATAAGGAAAGTGATAACATCCAAAGCATGTCGGAAAGCAATAAATCACATAAACAACATGATAATAAATATGAACAATCACATGCAATATACATACACCCTTAAGAATGGAGATAAAAGAGAATAGAGGCCACTAAAGTGATCTAGTTAATTTTTAACCAACTCAAATGTTCCTAAATTACTTTTAATTATCCTAAGTATAAAACATTCAAGAAAGTTAATTTTAACTATTAATTTATCGAATAGTAATTACTTTTCATTGGTTTTAGTTGTTTTAACCATTTTTACTCAAAATAAACAAATAAGAGGTGATCTACTAATATGGAAACCCTAATCATACATCTAGCACTCACAAGTTATTGGAAAACATTCTAAATTAGGTTTAGGAATACAAACAATGATTTGGGCGGGTTTTATCATGTTCTAGGACCTTCTAGAATCATCAGATCTGGCCAAAAGAGTCAAAAATCCTCGAACGGGCCTAGGGGAGTGTCGGGCGCCTCTAGGAAGGCACTGTGCACCTCAGTGATGACGCATGTAACTCTAGAAAGGTTTGTGCGCCTCTAGATAGGGTCATGCTCCTTAGCTGATTCCCAGAACATGAAGAATGATTATGGAGTTGATTCGACCTTCAAGATTTGATTCCAAACACATACAATAACATCTAGAATAGTTTCTAACATCTAAACAACATAAGATTACATCAAAAATACATTGAAAAGAAATCAAAATCAAGTTCAAAGTGCAAAGAACGCGAAGAACGTGTAGAGTGCGTTCTTTAGGGATTCAACTATTTCGGCCATCATATTAACATTCCAGCCACCAATAAATGATTATAACTAACAAATAAACAAGAAAAGGATAGAAAGAGCTTAAAATTATCATGTATACATGATTTTTGGGTGCTTGTCCCATTAGATTACGGGTTTAGAATCACCGTATGGTTGAAAAACACCTTAGAACTCCGTCAAAACAACGATAGGAAAAGCTTAGAAAATTAAGCTTAGTTTGATCTTCTAAAAAAAAACTAGAATTGGATTTCTAGTGTTCCTAGGAGATTTAAGCTCTAAATTCTTCAGAGCCTTCAGAGTTTAGCTAAAGAGCAGGCTCTGAAGATCCTAAAAATCTAAGATCTCTAAAGAGAAGTGTTCTCTAGGAGTTTTGATTGAATTCTATGAACTCAGAGTGATTGAAAATGAACGATTTAGGCTCCTATTTATAGTGGTTGAGTAAGGCTCAATTAGGAAATGATTAAATTGCTTTGATTACAGAATATTTCAATGATTTGATTCCAAAATGTTCCTTTCCATAATCAATAAGATTTGATTCTGATTGAATTCTCACTGTGGAAACCTTTCAAGTTTATAAAAATCAATTTAAAAACATTCCAAAACTCTTAAAACTCATTTAATTTAGATTTTGGGTGTTTAAGGAATGAAAATCTACTAGAATACAGGCTTGAGAGGTCAGCAAGTCAGATCCGTAGGCTTCAGGCTTTAAAAATCTAATTCGGGCCCTTTTCTAGTCAGAAATCAACCTGTTCTTCGTTTCTGGGTCGAGCCAGGGGAGCACGACTTTGGCTTGAGGCGTGTGCCTCAAGGAAGAGCTATGCACCTCAAGGCTGAGGAACATAGGCCTTGGATGAGGCACACACCTCATCTTAGATACGCTGCCTCTAGGATGAGAAGCAAGCCTCATTCTAGCCCTGTCCAACTCGTTTTGTGATACTTTGGCCCATTTTTGAGCCCTGAACCTCACTAAATCGAAACTTAAACTTCGAATCAAGGCCTAGGTTATCAAAATTTGGCCCTAAAACTCATTCTAAGTTCAAAACCATTTTCAAAATGATCAGAACCTTCAAACCCAATTCAAAACCTTTAAAACATTTTCTAAAAACATATTTAGAAACTCTTTGGCGTTCAAATGGTGTACCTCAAGTAACAGAGTTACTCTCTAATCATCATCTAGTCTTCAAGCCATTCCCATCATTCTTTGCATCCAAAAATTAGGTGTCTATAGGTAGCCGTTGGATTTTTTCTCACTTTGTTAATCAAGTGGTTAATGTTTTTTTACTCTTGGTTTATGCTTCAAATGATGTCTCAGAAAGGTAGTTGTTGTGGGCTAAGCTCTTGCAAATCATTCGGGGTTATGATAACCTAATTGTCTTGGGGGACTTTAATGAGGTTCTTGATCATTCAGAATGCTTAAATGGTTGTCTGAATCACTCTATTGTGGAATTTTAAAATTTTGTTAACCATGCAAAGCTTTTTGATTGACCTTTCTGTGGTAGGCATTTCACTTGGAGAAATTCATCCTTTCATCATTCTCACATTAACAGATGCCTCATTTCAGCTTCAGTCTATTCTATCAGTGGCCTTTTAAGTTTTTATCCACAGTGGACACAACTCTCTCTAACCATTTTTCAATTCTCTACAAATCAATTCTTAACAGTAATAATTCCAAGTATCCTTTTTGCTCTCTCAATGCTTGGTGGGAGGACTCAAGGTTTGCTGGGTTTGTAGAGAATGCTTGGATCGACATTTTAGAGTCTAATTCAGGTGCTGGCATTAGCATAAAGCTATAGCTTCTCAGAGGGAGAATCCAAAATTGGAATAAAAATGTCTTTGGAAACGTGGATCTTGAAATTAAAAAGTTGTAAGAAGTTGTTATCAATCTGGAATGTTCCACCTCTTGCCCTATGGATGATGATGTCATAGCTGAAATTAATCTTTTAATAGTGAATCTTTTTCAAAAAAAAGAAAGCAAAGAGATTCTATTTGGCATCAGATGTATCGTATTAAATGGACTCTTTTAGGCGATAACAACACCAATTTTTTTCCACAGAATTGCCTCTGCCCATTTCAGGAATAAAAGAATTGTTAATCTACTTGATGAAACAGGTACACATATCGACCTGGGTGTTATTCAGTCTTCTATTTGCGGCTTCTTTGGTAACCTTTTCTTGGCCAGGGAGGATTCAATCTATGACTTGGGTTGCTTGGATTTTATGAAAATTTCAAATTCTTCTATTCTTTTGCTAGTTCCAGAATTCTTAGAAGAGGATGTTGCCTCTACTATTTCAGCCTGTGGTGCGAATAAGTCTCCAGGTCCAGACAGATTTAATTTCTTCTTTTACAAAAGAGCTTGGCCTTTTTTAAAGGATGACATCATAAAGATTTTCAGAATTTTCTTTCAAAAAGGTACCCTTCCCAAAGCTTTAAAATCTTCTTTTACTGTTTTGGTGCCAAAGGTGTCTGGTTCCTTTGATATTAAGAATTTTAGACCCATTTGTTTAATTAATGGTGTGTAGAAAATATTGGCTAAAATTCTTTATTGGAGACTCCATTTGGTCCTTCTTGAAGTGATCTCAAAAACTCAATTTGCTTTTATCAAAGATAGGAATATTCATGAATGTACTTTCTTGGCATCTGAGATTGTTCAATCTGTCCATATGGAAAGGAAGCCTACTTTTCTTTTAAAGCTTGATTTTCACAAGGCCTTTGACTCAGTTTTATAGAGTTATTTGACTAATGTTACGCGATAGATGGGTTTTAACAGGAAGTGGATTAACTGGATGGTTTATTGCTGGAAAGACCCAACTACAGGTTTTATTGTTAACGGCTCTACTACTTCTCCAATCTCTATTATAAAAGGAGTTAAACAAGGAGATCCCCTCTCTCCTTTCCTTTTTGTTCTAGTTGCGGAAGGTTTGAAGAGGATGGTAGACAGAGCGGTCAGCTTGGGTTTATTGAGAGGAGTTAGTATAGCGGATGACTCAGTTAATGTTTCTATGATACAATTTACAGATACACGCTTTATTTCATTCCTACAGATATGGATTATGTTACTAATTTAGTGAGGATTCTCAGATGTTTTGAGCTCATCTCGAGTCTCAAAATCAACTACATTAAGAATTCTTTGATTGGAATTGGTGTATCCTCTTCTTTGACTTCTTATTATGCTTCGGTCATAGGCTGTGAAATAAAGACCCTGCCTATTGACTATCTTGGTCTCCCTCTTTCACAAAGATCTCCTTTTCTTAAAGTCAGCCTCTGGTTTTGAAATTCACTTATAGATTGGCCCTATGGAAAGGTTCTTCCCTCGCATATGCAGGACGTCTGACTTTGATTAACCCTATATACCACATTTCTTTATTCAAAATACCAGCCACCATTTTATCAAAGCTTGAAACATACATGCAGAATTTTTATGAAAAGAAGACCTGAATGGTAGAGCTCTCTATAAAGTGGCTTGAGAGAAAGTGTTACAACCTTTTCATCAAGGTGGCATGGGTATTATTTCTCTCAAAACTCAAAATTGTGCTTTACTTATGAAATGGTTGTGGAAATGGCAATCAGCCCCCAGTTCTTCTCTTTGGCTCTCTATTACCCAAGCTACTACGGGCTACAGTGCTTGGTATGATTTCAGTTCGGCTTCATCCTTGTCTCCTATATGGAAAGGGATTGTTAAAGCTTGTATACATGACATTGTGCTCTGGAATTTTTTTCCTTTTTGATATCAGTTTGGCGGTGGGTGATGGTACTTCTATTAGTTTTTGGAATGAGGTGTGGCTGGACTCTTCCTCTTTTATTGCCCTTTACTTGAGACTTTTTGCCATGGCCAAGGATCAACAAACTTTAGTCACCTCCTTTTTAGCCATTGCCATGGACAGCGTGGGTCAACCTGTTTAGCAGCGTAGGCTGCATGTTTCTGATCTAGAAATGCTCTATTGCCTGCGGGCTATAGTAGGCCCGGTCTCTCTTTCAGTTAGCCGAGACAAACTAAAATGGAAGGTTGAGAAGAATCACTTGTTTTCTATTAACTCTATTCGTGAATGATGAGCTCAAAAAGAGGGTTCTATTGACTTGAATTATATGTCCCCATTTTCAGTTTGTTAGAATTCATCTAGTATACCCAAGGTTAAATTTTTTACATGGGTGTCCCTGCATGGAAGGTTGCCAACGAAGCATTTATTGACTTAGAGGCAAATTTATCCCAGTATGCTATTTTTTATATGTTTTGCTCTCAACCCGAGACCCAAGAGCGCTTAGTAATGTTTTGTTCTTTTGCTTGTACTTTGTGGAATGAAGCTTTTAGTTGGGGTGGATTTCAATTTGTCATGCCATCTACTACTTCTGAATTCTTTTTAGGTTGGACTAGGTTAGTCAAAGGCAAAAATCAGAAGACTTTTTGGAAGACTCTTAGGATGTTATTGGCTTGGGAAATTTGGAAACACAAGAATTGCATTATTTTTCAAGATTCCTTTGAGCATAGAGATTTCTTGTACAGTGCTATTTATTTCTCTATGCTTCTCATTAGATAAAGGTTTAGTTATATATCTTTTTCAGCGAATGATGTAATTAGATGTCCTGCTAACCTTCTGTTTCTTTTATTCTTTGTGACCATTCTCATGGTTCTGCTTAAAATTTTTCGTTATAAAAAAAAGATGAAATTTTGTCCAAAAAATAAACCTTCTTATGATACCGATAGAAAGATTGGTATTAAAAAATTGATTGGTAGAAATAGAAAATACTCATATTTACATTTGGAAAACCATATTTTGAATTTTTAAAAAAATGATAAATAGAGGTGGAAAAGATCCAAATTTATACTGTTTATACATATATTATAAGTTATAACTCTACAATTAAAAAATTAATAACATTATTCAAATTTGAATAGGCTAAACACATCTCCAAACACCTAAATTATCACTAATTTGCCACTTTAACACCTTAACTTTTAAATTTGCCTTAGAGACACTTAAACTATACATTTCAAACATATAAACACCTAAACTAACTTGTTATTGTACTTTAACACTTTAACTATACTTATTTTTTCACATAGACATCAAATTGTGTGCTTATAAATAAACCTATAAGTGTCTAAAATTACTAAAACGTACAATTAAGGTGTCTAAAATTAATAAAATACATAGTTTATGTGTCTCTAAGGCAAATTGAAAAGTTAAGGTATCAAAATGACAAATCAATGATAGTTTAAATGTCTACACATACCTTATGCCGATTTAAATTCATAAAAAAAGAATAACATTATACTGATTTAATATATAACATGAATTTTTGATCATTTGGAATGTGAAGAGATAACCAGAATAGACTTCTAGATTAAATTTGGCTTGAACTTATGCCACTTCTTATTGAGAGTGTTATAGGTCACCAGATCATGAGATGTTACAGTATTCCCAGCATAACAAAACTATTTTTTCAAATACTCATATGAAAATTAAACATAATCAGATGACCATTAATGAAAATGCAAACTAAAATATCATTGGATGTTGTCAATTGGCCAACACACATATAGTAACTAGCTTCCTAGGTAGCACGGAAACGAAAACGAACACGGAAATGACACGAAACGACAAGGGGAAATGAGATTTCTAAGAAATATAGGACATGAAACGTGGGGGAAACGAGTTTCCTAGTTTTTTTGAAAATTAGGGAAATAAACCCAAAACATTTTTAAAATTTCAGAACCCAAAACATTTCATGTCGATTTCCGAAGGTTTCGGACACAGAAACATTTTTGAAACGTGTAAACGATGTTTAGGGAGAGTTTTCGTGCATCATAGGCTGTAGTTAGGCGATCGACTGGTGTGAAGGTCCCAGACTTAGTTTTCCCTGAGGTTGAGGTTCCTTCGCCACAACCTTTTATTTACACCTAGGACCCACCTACTGCACCTTCTACAACACCTCCTACTGCACCACCTACAGGCACAACAAGATCAGCTCCTATTACACCTACCTCTGCAGCACCTTCAGATCCTTCTCTCCCACCACAGCCTCAGGTTTTTTCGATTCATTTACATCTCACACAGCACAATTAGCTTTATTTTTTTTATAGATAATACAGTTTTTGGATATCGATTTTCCATTTTATTACATTAGGGTTTTATATATCATTTGTTGAAATATTCTTCACGTTTTATTATTGATTATTGTTTATATTCAATTCAATTTTAGTTTCCGATTACGGAATATAATACATTTTAGTACATATTACTGCAAAACAAGTGAAACATGTTTAAATTGAATTACGACATTCAATAATTAAAAATAATAAAAATTGCAAAATTTTTTGAATTTTCCTTCAATTTCTGTGACAGACTAGTCCGTTGCAGATAATTTGTGATGGACAAGTCCGTTGTAGAAACCAAAGTAAAATGCAAAAAGTTTTGCAATTTTTTTTAAATCTACGACCAAGTTTGTGACGGACCAAACCATTGTTAAATATTTTGTGACGGTCTGGTCCGTCGCAAATATGGTCTCCAATTTTTGGTATTTTTGCGACCAACACGGCTCTGTCGTAGAATCCGTTACAAAATTTGAGACGGACAACACTTTTTCGACGTGATATTTGACAACGGACAAAGGTCGTCTCAAAATTCGTCGCAGAATGAAATTTGCGACGGACTTAATGAGATTTGCAATGGCCCCATCCATCGCAAATCAGTGAATTTCGTGTAGTGTATTAAGCCAGCACTGTAGGAAAGCTAAGGGAAAGAGCAAACTTGTAATCTGCAGAAGACTCATTCTCTCTATTACTGTTTTACTTCATTTGGAAACCTAGGAATGATCGTATATATTTTCGGGAATATTGGTTTGATTCTAAGCAGATTATTGCTAGAATCAAAAACATTTTGATTTTCAAGTTGCCACCTAATTCCTAATCTAACTTAGATAGGAAGATTCATGATTTGTAATTAACTGGTTATATTTTGTTCTCTCTTTTTGTTGTCAGTGCAATAAAGCTTCTTTTGGTTTTTTTGACAAAAAAAAAATGCACGGATCACATATGTCTGTGTATTTTAGGTGAATCAAATTTTATATAATTTACTTACTATACTCATCAACTATTATCATCAATTCTTATAAAAAAAACTTTTATCATCAATCTATTGTGCGTATAAATTTTATTTTTCTATCAAATATCAAATTTAGAAATTTGTATTAATTTCATATCAATTTTACTAAAACTTTATTCAATGGGATTGCATGTGTTTTAAATCTTTACTAGAATTAAACCCTCACGTTGCTTCAGGTTTACAGTTTTATTTTTTTAAAAATAAATTATTATGCTTTCATTGTGGTTTTAACTAACTAATATTGCAGAGCACGTAAGCAAAAGTATTTAATTGATCAAATAAAAGTTTGAAACTTTATGATTAACTTAATAAATTGAAGGACTAAAATGAAAATATTACATATGTTATCATCACAACCACACATATACCTAAACTCATTCATATTTATTTTTTTAATACAGTCCTATGATATAGGTATAGAATTAAATTTTAATTAAGGAAGATTAATATTTGAAATCC
>CANYLF014468713.1:0-16272 GCA_948193215.1 Bocquillonia castaneifolia
ATTCCCCCCAAGTTTCTTTGATTCCATGGAACATCTACCGGTACATCTACCATTTTAAGCTATGTTGGTTGGACCTGTCCATTACAGATGGATGTCTCCATTTGAGAGGTAATCAATATTGTCATAAATTAATTACATAACGAGTACTCTCACATGTGAACATTCATTTTAACATTTATTATTACATATAGATACTTAGGAAGGCTTAAGAGAAAAGTTAAAAATAGGAGTCAAGTTGAAGGTTCAATTGTGAATGCAAACTTAATGGAAGAAGTGGCTAAGTTTGCTTCTTTTTACTTCGAAGATGATGGACCTTCACTCACTCAGTGAGTTCATCGAAGTGACGTTACCGTTGAGGACAATTATGAGGATAATGAGGATCGATTATCAATATTCAGTCCTTCTGGTAGACCAATTGGTCAAAAAAATAGGAGGCTACTGTTGGATAAAGAGTATCAAGTTGCACTTACTTATGTTCTCTTAAATTGTTTGAAAGTCAAAGAATATAAACAATATATAATATTTATACATAACTTTTTATTAACACCTTCATCTAGAGTGAATAGGATATATGTTGTGACATTACGCACAGTGAATCCTGAAATCTCAGACACTGAGGTTAATGTCAAGCTTGAAACTCTATTTCCAGCATGGTTTTGAAATTATGTAATTTCACTTACCCTATATATCCATATGTTAGCAAATGTACCTTGCATATTTGTCTAACTTACAACCATTCATTTTCAATTTAGGTTCTTGACCCTCGGAACGAAATGTCAAATCAATACATTATAAGTTTAGAATACGGTCCAATCACACATGTCACTACTTATAATGGCTATATTGTGAATGGGTACCAGTTTCATACTGATTCGTATGGAAGTGATCAGGCAACTTCTAATAGTTGTGTTTGCATTAAAGGGACAAACTACAGTGCTTCCGAGAATGATTATTATGGCATATTGAAGGAGATAGTTGAGTTATAGTACCTGGGTGAACCAATTAATAAAACTATTTTATTCAATTATGATTGGTATGATTCAAATTTAAACAAAGGAATGATTATTCACAAGCAGTATAAACTTGTTGAGGTTAACACTCATAGGAGATTTCATAAATATGAACCGTTTGTGTTAGCAACCCAAGCAGCCCAAGTTTATTTCTGTAAATATCCAAGTAAGAATAAGAATAGGAAAAATTGGGAGGCAGTATGTAAGGTGAAAGCTAGGGGTAATATTGACATGCATGAGTCTTCGACATCAACTGTCATTGTACCCCAATTCCAAGAAGAGCCGGATGATGAAAATGGGGTAGAAGCAGTTGAAGGAGATGATGAATGCCCTAATTTAGTTGACCCTGATGAGGAATTTCAGGATATTGTTGATGTTGAACAAGCAGAGAATGATGAAGAAGAGGAGTTTGAATATGAGACATCTACAGATGATGAAAAAGAAGAACCAAATGATATAGTTAATCTTCTCGCAGATGACTTTGATTAAATATATAAAATAATTTTGCCTTTCACGTTACGATGTTACTAATAATTGAATGCATTATAAGGTATAATTTGTTATTTATGTTCACTGATGTATTGTTTATTATTTTTTATATGTTCAGGTATGAGAGGAGGCAAAGGTAAAGTGGTCGCTGCACCTTCAGCCAGACATGCATGACAGACGTTGAGGCTCCAGCTTATTGATGAGGAGGAGGAGCTGGTCATTACTTCTGAGCCAGTACCCACCATTGGTACCGGTGCGACTCCTTTACTGTCTTCCCAGGAGGTGATGCCGATCGATACGCTGATAGAGCTGATTATTATGACTATAGTTGCGACTACATTGTTGCAGATGGTACTCCTGCACCTCCACCGCCTACGATACCTCTAGCTTTTACTCCTGTAGAACTTCCTCCTATTTCCATCCTTCCCAGTAGTGGAGTTATTGCTTCATCTGCATCTTATACCGTAGTGCAGTCATCTTCATCTAGTCCAGTCACACCATCTGGCCATCTTCCAGCATCTACTACTACTACTACTACAGTGTCTGCTGCTCCTATTACTACAATATCTACTGCTCCTTCTACTACACTGTCTACTTCTCCTACTACTACAGTGTCTACTTCTCCTACTACTGGAATATCTACTAGTCCTACTCCTCCAGCATCAACTCTGCCTTCATCTTCGGATGTTAGACCTTCATATCGACATAGACCTCCTCCAGGAGCTCTAGGGACATCTAGAGTGACTCGATTGACTCGAAGGAGTCAAGGTTCAGCTAGACCACCTACAAGCAGAGGTCGAGGTTCTTCTGCACCATCTTTATCTTCTGCTCCATCTTCTGGGGATATTTCAGTTGATGCTCCCCCTGGTGAGGGGAAACAGATTTGTTGGCCAGACGCCAAAGGATTGTTAGTATATTTAAAATTTCTCTTTCTTTTACCGGTTATTATATTCTCACTTCTTTAACACTTCAATGTTTTGTGCAGGAAATTGATCCCTACTCAGTAAACATCCAAGGCTATTAAGGACTGCTTCGAGAAGATGCAATTTAAGGAAGGCTACACCTGGAGCAAACATACAAAGGAGCATATTGATATTTACATTAAAGAGTTTGCAGTAATATTCAATCAATTCTAATTAGTTATACTTACTTTCAAATGTGTTTTCTACTGACTATTTTTTTCTTTAGAAAAACTGGAGATGGGAGGTGCCTAATCTTGCTTTTAGGCAGATCTGGGGGAGACAAGCAGCTAACCGGTACTCCAACTTCCTCTACAATGTGAGGCATTAAAGGACCAAGAAGATGTCGGTCCAGGTAGAGATCTTGAAGACTTGGGAGGAGGAGTGGGTGAAGAAGATTTATCAGAACAGGTCCTCTACTGCGAAGAGGAACAGACTGAGTGAGCTGGCTGACCCAGGTATAGGACCTCTGCGACACACTAGGGGGAGCCGATCATATGCTGAGCATGCTGCTGCTGTAGTAAGTTATTCATTTAACATATTTAAACAAACCATGCGTTTAATTTCTTTAAATACTTGTAAATAAGATGCAATTGATGAAATATCCCATTTTAGGAGGCTGAAATGGGAGAGGCTCCTACTACATTTAGGCTCTTCATGGAGACTAGATCCCAATGTTAGGAAGCAGTTTGTTGATCAGAGATCAGAGGCCATCTATGTAAGCCATTCCTACTTTAACTTAAGTCTTTCTTACATATTTTCTATAATTTACTTTTTCCTAACTTATTTGGTTTCACTTGCTTTAATTCTATCAATTCATAACTTTGGAATATTGTAGGAACATTTTATGGAGTTGAAGGAGGTGGCAGAGTTGGATGGGAAGGAAATGACTGATGATGAGCTTTATTGGCTAGTAGTGGATGGGATGAAGAAGTCACAGGTCTATGGCCTAGGATTGACAGTAGACTCCTTCTATGGCCCTGCTTCTTCTGCTTTGTCATTAGGTTCTGCATCCGTATCACAGCCGCAGCCACCACCGCTATCCTTTGCTAACAGTTTGAGGGACGATCTTGCCTTTGTTAGTGTCGTCGAGGCCACAGTGCAGACCATGTTGTGTCACCAACCATTGACATCACAGCAGTCTGATACGGACCGTTAGCAGTTACATGCTGATATCACCAGGGACGTGGTGCAGGCGATAGGTGTAGAACCCAAGAGGGGGGGGTGAATTGGTGCAGAATAGTAAATAAAAAAATTGCTTCAAGAATGGATTAGAGAAGAGAAGAAGAACACAAAAGATTTATAGTGGTTCGGACCCAACTTGTAATACATCCACTCTCACAAATACACAATTTAGGGTTCTACTATCCACCATGGATTATAAGGAGATTTACAAGGGTATCTCCAACCTTTACAATGTGAGATTTCAAAGCCTATCTCATGACCTTTACAATGAAGATTTCCAAGGCTATCTTCAACCTTTACAAAGAGAATTTCTAAGGCTCTCTCCAAACCTAGTATTTACCAAGGGTTACACCAAACCTAGTGTTTACAAGGCTAACAGCAAACCTTTACAAGAGAGTTTTGATAAGCTAACTCACAACTTAGTTTTTACAAAGCCTAACACCAAACCCAACCCAAGTGTTTCCCAATCCGCACAAAGATTGACACTTGTAAAAGGTAGAAAGAGCACTCAACCTAAGCAAAAAAATGCTCTAGAGTTCTAACTACCCACACACAACCAAAATGTGCTAAAATTATAAAGAAATTAATTCTATGTTTGAAAGAGAATATGAGAGCATTATGGAGATGGTTGTTACTCCAAAATATTAATTTTGATGGGTACTTATAGGCTGATGAAGTTACATGACCGTTGGTCATACTTCCCTATCAAAATACCCACCTTTTAGAGTTGCTTTATTGTCTATTGAAGTGAAAATCGCAGGCGTGAAGTGCCGATCACGGCCGCGCCTTTTAAATCTACAACGGATACTTCAAAATATGACCATTGGGGCTGTCAGGGACCCAGATCGCGGCTGTGACACCTTTGGTCGTGCCCATGATCAACCTGTCTAGATAAGCTTAAAACTTCTGGAAGTTTTTGACATATGTTTGCAGGGACGAACTTCCAATCGTAGTAGCGATTTTACGAAACTCATAACTTCTTGTAGGAAGCTCCAAATGCTCTAAAATTTTTATGGTAGAAACCTCAAGATGTCCTCTACACTTTTATTTCTCAGAAAATATTTCCAGTTCCACCATCTTCATGCCCTAAAAAATCAAGACATTTTGGTGCTCTGATATTCCAAGCACTACTCATTCCAACAGCCATTTTTCCCAAACTACAACTCTTTTTGATGTGATTCAAAAGCCATATGAAACTAGACTTCTAGTGATACAACCCCATAAAATTTTATGTCAAAATTCCTTCCTTAGAAGTTTTGGCATCATTTTGAACTAGACTCATCTACATAGTTTTCTACATTCAATCCTGAGCATAATTCACTTAAAAGTGTAAAACTCCAAAATTAATGCTCCAAATTGAATTCCAATTTTTGATCTAGAAAATAGACTTCTGTAGCTTTCCATCCATATATAATTCGACTATATAGCATCTTAATAGATGTGTCGAAGGCTACTCCAAAGACCGGCTTAGTATGCAGTCCCATAATTGGCTTCTTTGGATTTCTTCAAAGCTTGATTGTTATATCAACCTTAACCATTTACAAACTCTCCAAATCACATCCTAGGGTTCTAAACTCAAAGATCTCACCTTTTCCCAAGTGTTTTCATTAGGTTCACACTTAGACGTATCCACCTAAGCTAATGTTTACATATAAACTTAAGCTAGCCCTTAACCTAAGTGTTTTCTTAGGATAACACTTAAACCTATCCAAGTATATAAGCACTCACCTAAGCTCATGATCATTCTTCACCATTACACTCAAGAACTTCATCATCTTAAGAGCTTTGATAGCTCTCATAAACTTTTTACACTTCCATTACTTACTCCTTATCTTCATCACAAACTCTCATATGCTTGCATTGCATCAATCACCTAGAAAAGCACTTAGCAAACATATTATTATTGCACAATGTTTTGTATCATCAAAATCACAATAAGAGCCTTGAGGTCCTTAGGGCCAACAATAGGTGACCATTTTCAAATGCAGTTTGACCTTCTGACTGCAGCGGTGCGACGAAGTGGGGTGCAGGTCCCCAATATCATATCACATTCCCAGTAGATGAGGTCATCCCCCCTCAGCCTTTCATTTTCACGGGACCCCCATCATCTACTACACCTCCTACATCCCATCCGTCCACTTCTACATCAGCAGCAGCTCTTACACATTCTTTAGACAGAACATCGATCCCTCCTACCACTATAGCTACTTCAGATCCTCATGTTATCCCTCCACCACCTTAGGTTTTTTCATTCATTATATTCACATACAATACTACTTTAGGTTTTTTTATTACTTTGAGTACAGCTTTTAGTATAATTTTTGGCTTCAGTTTCTATTATTTACATTTTATCATTCATTATTCTTTATTAATTTATATTAAATTCGCTTTCAATTTCAATTTCAGTTCCACTTTCTGTTTTTGATTACGACATATTTTATAGATTTTAGTAAATATTACTGCATAACAGGTGAAACAGGATTAAATCATATAATGAAAGTTAATAATCCATTTAAAAAAAAGAATTTCGACGGATTCTACGATGGGCACTTCCATCATAGATATAAATATCCGTCGCAGATTTTGTCGCATGTATGCAAACATTTTACACATTCTGCGTCTAATTCTGTGATGGCATCAACCGTGGTAGAAAATTCTACGACGAAATATTCCGTCGCACAATCTATCACAGAATCAATCCCAATTTCTTGCCATTCCTGCGATGATACATTGTCGTTGCAGATTCTGTTGCAAATTCTATGACGGTTGCAACTATTCCGATGCAAAAAATCTGCGTCGTGATATTTGCAGACAGACGGTTCCCGTCGCAGAATCCATCACAGAACTATATTAGCGATGGAAATTGTTATATCTGCGATGGATATTTCCGTCGCACATGACCTGTTTTTTTGTAGTGAAAGTAAATAAATTGGACAAATTCATCACATATGGTTTAAGATTTTTTTTAAGTCATATTAAATTTGTGAATCAACTTGAAGTGGTTCAAATGTAATTATAAAATTATTTTCAAGCTAATTATGTCTTATAATATGTATGTGGACATTCTGACTTTTGGACGTGACAGTTTTTGGTATCAGAGCGGGGATTAGACCTATTGGGACATGTTCGAGATGAATATATGATTGTTGTGCAATTATAAATATAATTTGTTTGTAATGTGCAATATGCTTATGTGAATTAATTGATGGGAATAGAGGGGATTAAGAGCACATCATGCAAGCATATAGTAAATGTGCATAAAGCATTCTATATAGTAAAGTTTATTAATCATATAGGCATGGATGGACACTTCAAAGGCCCGGTAGGATTACAAGGGTCAGTGCATGCACAACCTAATGAACATGAGCGTAGGAATGAGAATGAACCATTGGTAGTAGGAGCTGAAAATGTTGCTAGAGAAATAGCAGAACCATTGAGGAGACTATTACAACAACCACAACTTCCTGCACCACTAGTTAAAACACCAGCATTAGATTAAATTTTGGGAAGTTGAAAAAGCACGAGGGTAAACAGTTTGAAGGAACAACTGACCCGATGGTAGCAGAAGAATGGGTGAAGTCAAATGAGGAAGTGTTCACACAATTCAAAATTCAACAAACAACTCAGATGAAGGTGAGGTATGCTACATCCTTGTTCCTCAAAGATGCTAGAAATTGGTGGGAAACAGTGCCAGGTAGCCAAGTACAACCATTAACTATGACATGGGAAGAATTTCTGAGAGAGTTTAAATTGAAATACATGCCATCAATTTATCAGGAAAGGAAGAAGCTTAAATTTCTTCAACTAAAGTAGAATGAGATGTATGTGGTTGAATATGAGTAGCAATTTACCAGATTTTCCCAGTACACACTAGAGGAAGTGGCAACTGATGAACTAAAAAGAAACAGATTCAAACGAGGGTTGAGACTTTAGATACGAGAAAAACTGGCGGTGCAACCACTTACTTTCATTGCTTTACAGGAAGCTACAATAAGGGCTGAAAATATAATCAAAGAAAGGAATGAAATGGAAGCAAAGAAGAAGAAGGCCAGTGGGACATTTACTCCATCTTACCTTAGAGGTACTTCATTTATACCTAGGGGAGGATTTAGGAGTCAGAGAGGAGGTTCCAGAGGCAAAAGCAGTTATCAATTTAGAGGGCCTAGCAGTAAATCATTAGAAAGAAGAAGAGGATCAATAAACAGACAGAATATACCTAGACCCTCAGGTAGAGGCTATGCACTATTTGTGGTACTTGTGGAAGGACCCATTCAGTGTAGTGTTGGGGATAATACAATATCTACAGCAAATGGTCATGGAAGAGGTAGGGGAGGTAGAGGTGGAGCCATTACAACATTTATCCAGACTGATTATGTGAGTCAGACATTGCCACAGGCAAGGGTATATGCTATTACAAGACAAGAAGCAACTACTTCTCCAGAGATAGTGACTGGTATAATTCCTATTTCTCGATATGATGCACATGTGTTAATTGACCTAGGGTCTACATGTTCATTCATTTCATGTGATTTTACATTGAGAATGCATTTTGACATAGAGTCCTTAGGATATGACATTTGTGTTTCGATGCCCGCTTAAGGAGTAATCATTGTGAATACTGTAGTTAAAGCTTGTTTTGTGATGATTTATGATATTAACATGCCAGTAGACTTAATTTTGATTAATTTATGAGATTTTGATGTGATACTGGGGATGGATTGGGTATCAAGAAATCATTTCATAGTTGATTGTTTAACAAAGGAAGTTAAAATGGAAATAGATGGGGGGATGAAGACAGTGTTTACGAGTGATAGGAAAATTGTGCTTGCATGTCTGATTTCTACTACTACTACTTTTCATTTGATGCAATCTGGGTGTGATGCTTATCTTGTGAATGTGGTAGACACTGTAATTATTAGTCCAGGGGTTTCAGAGGTACCAGTAGTTAGAGAATTTCCAGATGTAGTTCTAGAGGAATTGCTTGGGTACCACCTCAGCGGGAGGTTGATTTTGAAATTGAAACTATTTTGGGAGTTGCACTCATTTCCATAGCATCTTACTGAATGGTACCAGCAGAGTTACAGGAATTGAAGAAGCAACTTGAGGAATTGTTAGAGAAAGGTTATATCCGGCCTAGTATAACACCGTGGGGAGCTCTAGTGTTGTTTGTAAAGAAAAAAGATGGAAGTATGCGACTCTGTATTGATTATAGAAGGTTGAACCAAGTCGCAATCAAGAATAAATATCCTTTACCTTGCATTGATGATATGCTTGATCAAATCAGAGGGGCAGACATATTTTCCAAAATTTACTTGAGATTTGGGTATTGGCAATTAAGGGTTGGTGAGACTTCTATACTAAAAACAACATTTTGGACTCGTTATGGTCATTATGAATTTATTGTGGTGCCTTTTGGCTTTACTAACGCTCCTGCAGCATTCATGTCTCTAATGAATAATATTTTCCAACCTTATTTGGATCAGTTTGTGATTGTGTTTACTGATGATATTTTGATATACTCTGGTAGTAGTAAAGAGCATGAACACCACCTGAGAATAACATTGCAAATTTTGAGAGAAAAAAAAGTTATATGGTAAGTTTAGTAAATGTGCATTTTGGATGAATGAAATTGCATTTTTAGGGCATATTGTATCTGCATAAGGTGTTCAACCAGATCCTTCTAAAGTGAAGGATATTCAGGAGTGGGAACCACCGAAGAATGTTCCAGAGGTCCGCAGTTTTCTGGGATTAGCCGGATACTACAGAAGATTTGTGAAGAATTTTTCCATTATAGCCAAGCCATTAACTAATTTGTTGAAGAAGCAAGTGACTTTTCAGTGGACTGATAAATGCCAAGCTAGTTTTGAGGAGTTGAAGAATAGATCAATTACAGCACTAGTACTTACTTTAGCTGTGCAAGGAGAACTATATGAAGTTTACACTGATGCTTCTTTGAATGGACTAGGATGTGTGTTAATGCATCATGGAAATGTAATTGCTTATGCTTATAGACAACTCAGACCTCATGAACAAAATTATCCTACACACGACCTAGAATTGGCTATGATTGTACATGCCTTGAAAACTTAGAGACATTATTTATACAGGGAGACTTTTCATACTTTTACAGACCATAAGAGTTTGAAGTATATACCCACTCAAAAAGAGTTTAACTTAAGACACAGAAGATGGATAGAACTCTTAAAAGATTATGACTACACAATTGATTATCACCTAGGCAAAGTAAATGTTGTGGCAAATGCACTTAGCAGAAAGACTTTAGAAAGGGTTCCAGGTATGACTTCCTATCAAATGAATTCCTTAATTTCATTGAGAGCTAGGGATATGCATTTTTCAGTGAAGAATGGGGTATTGTTGGCTACAATGAAGACTAGACCTCAGATACTTGATGAAATCAAGCAAGCAAAAAATAATGATGCAAATTTGAGGAGGTTATAGAAGAAAGTGCAAGATGGCAAGTCAAGTGGACTAGTAGAGTGAGATGATGGAATATGGGTCATTAGACCAGGGTTTATGTACCCAATGTGGTAGAATTGAAATAAAAGATTTTCTGGGAGGCTCACAATTCTCCATATTTAATGCACTCGGGAAGTACAAAAATGTATAACAACTTGAAACCACATTATTGGTGGCTGAGTATGAAGAAGGAAGTGACGGAGTATGTGGCTAAATGCTTAACTTGTCAACAAGTGAAAGCAGAACATCAATCCCCCGCAACTAAACTACAATCTTTAACCATACCTAGGTGGAAATGGGAGAGAATTACTATGGATTTTATTGTTGGTTTACCTCACACTTTTAGGAAAAATGATGCAGTCTGGGTAATAGTTGATAGATTGACAAAGTCAGCACACTTTTTACCTATTCAATAGACTGATTCACTTGATAAGTTAGCCAAATTGTATGTGAAACAAATTTTTAGGCTGCATGGTGTACCTATTTCTATTGTATCAGACAGGGATCCTCGGTTTACATCTCATTTTTGGAAGAGTCTGCAAGTGGCAATGGGGACTGAATTACATTTCAGTACTACTTTTCATCCACAGACAGACGGGCAATCTGAAAGAACCATTCAGACTTTTGAGGATATGCTATGAGCTAGTGCATTGTAGTATAGTGGAAATTGGGATGAATAGGTACCACTTATGGAATTTGCTTATAATAATGGGTTTCATTCTAGTATTTGCATGCCACCATATGAAGCTTTATATAAGAGAAAATGTAGAAGTTCTGTGTGTTGGGATGTAGAAGGGTTGAGACAATTGTAAGGTCCTGAAATTGTTCAAGAAACAGTAGATAAAATACATGTTGTAAAGCAGTGTATCAAAGCCAGACAAGATAGACAGAAAAGCAATGCAGATAAACATGAAAGAGAGATTGAATATTAAGTGGGAGATAAGGTATTTTTGTAGGTTTCACCCTGGAGGGGTATTCTGTGATTTAGTATACAGGGTAAATTGAGTCCTCGTTCATCGGGCCTTATGAAATTCTAGAGCGAGTTGGTCCTTTTGCTTACAGACTTGCACTACCTCTAGAGTTAGCTCAGGTGCTCAATGTTTTTCATGTTTCTATGCTTCAACGATATCAATTAGACCCAAGCCATATTATTCAACCTACAGAAGTAGAGATTTCAGAAAACTTGACTTATGTTGAAGAACCAGCGGAAATTCTGGATAGACAAGTCAGAAAGCTTAGAAGTAAGGAAATTCCTATTGTAAAAGTGAAGTAGAGTCAACATTCATTAAAGGAAGCAACTTTGGAAGTAAAGAAGCAAATGAGGGTGAAGTACCCGTACTTGTTTGACCTGACTAGTGGTGAGTAGTGAATTTCAAGGATGAAATTTTCAAAGTGGGGGAGAATTGTCACGACTGTAAAAATTTAAAAAAAATAATTAATTATGCATTACCACATCATAAACCATATCATTTGCATCATATTTATGTATGATACGTTGCACGCTATAATATGGTAGGAAAGTTTTAAGTGTAGCAAAGTTTATGGAAGTTAGGGTATAATAAGGACCTAACTGTAAGGAAAGTTTAAGAAGTTATTTGTAGTATAAGTTTGAGTTACAAATTAATTCGGTGGTAGAATTTATTTTAAGGATGTATGGGTGTCCCTCCCGCGTTTTTTCTGGGAACAAAAAGGTTAGCGACAAGGATTGGTTTTTTGTTTTTGAAAATGAGTCGCCACCAATCATTTTGAGTGCGATTGGAAAACTTTAACTAGTCTACGAATTTGTGGGTTCGGGGTCTGTTACGTGTAGGGAAGGTTAAAGCAACCCTACAACACCCAAACTTGGTACTTAAATTGTGCTTATATTTTTTATTATTTAATTATACTTCGTTTTATAATAATTTTTTAAATAAAATAATAAAATGACTCCAAAAAAATAATTGATTTTTATGTTATGATTTTTAGGAAAATTTGGAATAAATTGAAAAAAAAATAGTTGGAAAATTGGAAAATTGGAAAAAATTAAGTTGGATTTGATAAGTTGATTGAAAGGGCGGACTCAAGAAGGATTTGGGAAACTGATGGGGCGAACCCGAGCTTAGGCTTTGGGGAAATGATGAGGGGAACTTGGGCTTGAGGATTTGAGAACATGACAGGGCGAACTTTGGTGAACCTGAACTAAGGGCTTAGGGAAATGATGAGGCGAACTTGGGCGAACCTAAGCTTAGGCTTTGGGGAGATGATGGGGAACCTGAGCTGCAGATTTGAGAAAATGATAGGGCAAACTTTGGCGAACCTGAACTTAGGCTTTGGGGAGATGATGAGGTGAACTTAGGTGAACCTAAGCTTAGGCTTTGGGGAGAAGATGGGGAACCTGAGCTGAAGATTTGAGAAAATGACAGGGCAAACTTTGGCGAACCTGAACTTAGGCATTGGGGAAATGATGAGGCGAACTTGGGCGAACCTAAGCTTAGGCTTTGGAGAGATGATTGGGAACCTGAGGTGAAGATTTGAGAAAATGACAGGGCAAACTTTGGCGAATCTGAACTTAGGCTTTGGGGAAATGATGGGGTGAACTTGGGTTTGTAATTTAAGACATTTATGAAAATGGAGAACCTAGGCTGGAGGATTTGGGGCATTGATTAAAAGAGCGAACCTGCTTGGGGATTTGAGAAATTTGAAAAAAGAGGACTTGACTTCGTTCATTAATTGTCGAAGGCCTACGCACCCATTTGACCGGATCAAAGTCCACGTAGTTCGAGTGGCGAACCGATTTTGAAAAAAAAAACATGTAAGGGCGAACTCGAGCTTCGGACTTTAGTTTGCAAAGGCTTACATGCCAGTAGTTCTAACGGTGAACTATTTTTAAAAAGACATGTAAGGGCGAACTCGAGCTTCGGACTTTAGTTTGCAAAGCCTTACATGCTCGTAGTTCTAACGGTGAACTGTTTTTGAAAAGACATGTAAGAGCGAACTCGAGCTTCGGACTTTAGTTTGCAAAGGTTTACATGCCCGTAGTTCTAACGGCGAATTGTTTTTGAAAAGTTGATTATTCCCATTTTGAGGAAAAATATCATTCTTATTTTTTTTCTATTTCAACTACATCTTTCAAAGATATAATTTACTTTGTTATTTATTTTGGGTGATATAAAACTTATTAGGATTAATTAAAAATAAGTAGGATAAATATAGGTCATTAGATCAATAACCAAACTCATCTAAAACCCTTAAATGAATTTTAAATCACAACCATTCATTTTATAAAGATCTGATCTTAACCATTAAAACTAAAACTAAGACTAAACCTAATTACTCATTGTTCTCTTAGGGCAGCCGACACTCATCTTTTTCCTCTCTTTTCTTTTTTCTTTTCTCCTTTCTCAGCCGAAGCTGTCGTTCTCTCTTCCTCTCTCTCACATCATTTTCTTTTCTTCTTTCTCAGCCGAAGCTGTCATTCTCTTCTCTTTCTATTTCTTTCTGATCTTTTTGCAGTTTTACTTTCAGCTTCTCTAAGCAACACCTCATGTTTCTCTCTCTTCTTTTGTTTTTCCTTTCATTTTTTCATCGACAACTTTAGCTATCTCATTTTTTTTATTCCTTCCTTATTATTTTTGTCGTAGGCGATCTCTTTTTCAACCTCTTCGCCGGTGACTTCTTCTTCTCCTTCTCACTTTCTTTTCCCTTTCTTTCTGCTGTTCACGACACTCACTTTCTTTTAATCTTCATTTTCTTATATTCTCTTCTTTGATTAAAGTTTGGGTGATGAGTTTTAAGGTAAGATGAAAATTAAAAGTGGATTTCTTGTTGTGATTTTGGTGCTTTGATAGTGAATTTGTGCTTTCTTTTTTTTAAAATTTTAATCGGGAGAAGTTAGACCACATAAGGTTCAGTACCCAATTGGTTTTTATCAAAATTGGTAAGGATTTGTATATCTCATTTTCATTTTTCTTTTTTGTTATTCGGGAAACCGACTCCTTATTTTATTTTGTTTTTATTTTGTCTTGTTGACAGGAAGTGAAATACAAGAAAAAGCTAAGATGAAATTGATATAATGATTTTGCAGAGAATAATTCAAAGAGAAAATATGACATAAGCTTTAAAAACAAAGGAAGGGCAGTTTTGAAGAGGAAAACAGAAGGCTAAAGTAAATAGATAAGTTCTACTTCCGTCTTAATTATATGTTGTTTGAGTGTACATTGGTTGTCGTTGTTTGGGTTTCTGGTAATTCTTTGATTCTTACTGTAATTTTATTATTTCTGGTTGATTTGATTTATTAATGTGCTGTAAATTTATGCCATGAATCCTCATTCACATGCTGGTTGCATCTGTCATCATTTTGGTGATTGGTTTTTGCTTTGGTATGTGGATATGCTCTAAATTTGTAAGAATTTGGGTTGTAATTTGTACTGTCATTTCTCTCACTTTTAATTCCTGGTTCTGCTTGCTTGGGTTCAGCCTTGTGTATTCTGTAATTCATGATTATTGCTGTAATTTGGCCATTTTTGCTCTGATGAAACTGTGATTTTCATTAGACTTTTCTGTATTTTGTTTATGGGTTTTCTTGCTGTTAGGGTGTTAATTAGGTAATTTATTTTTTAGTGTTATAAATTGTGATGAAAACTGAGAACTTCTACTTAATTCAAAGTCTCAAAGTACATAATCAATGATTCTATGTGCTGTTTTATTAAAACACTTATACTTTATTTCAAAGTCTTTGTTATTTCTGTATATCCCAATATTTTCTATTAATTTAAAATCTATAATATCATTATTTCAAGGGTTCCTAAATTAATAGATTTATCATTGCAAACAGAACATATTATGAACATATAAATATAATTGCATTCTTGATAATAAACAGATATGTAATGAAAGACTTACTTTGTTGCTGCTGTATGTTGATGTTGCTTCATGTTTCTACTGCTATCTCTTTTTTCTTCTGCTGCTTCTTTGCTATTGCAAAGTAGCTGAAATGTGATTCCTCTTGCTATTGACTACTTCGGGTAATTTTTGTTGCTGTTTTGATTGTGTTTTGAGGCTATTTTTTTATGTTTTATGCTGGTTTTAAGTGTTATTTATTCTCATTCTCACACTGCAGGAACCATTCTTTTTTTTTTCTCTATTTGTGCTGTATTTTTTTTCTCTCTTTTAATCTCACAGCCTCCCCCTTTTCTATTGCAGGAACCTCCTCTATATATATCAAGGCTGTGAAAGTCACGCACTTGCCTTAGTCTTCTTTGATTGAAACTGATTGAGATTATTCTTGATTGATTTCAATCAATCTTGAGCAGATGACTAACTCTGATTTTGGCCATGCTTTTGCTAATTTCTGTACTCTGCATAATCTATTCCTGATTTAAGAAGGAAATTTGGCCTGGACATTGGGCTGTTGTTTGCTGTAATTTTTTTGGGTTGCTTTTTGCTGTAATTTTTTTGGTTTTGGGCTGTGATGGAATTCCGGAGCCCATTTACCTTTTTTTAAAAAAAATAATATAGGACCCGATTTTTTTTTTTTAAAAAAAATAAAGTTTGACAAATAATAGGCAAAAAAACAAATACTACGAACAGATACGGATTTACTTATTATTTGTCTGATTTTTTTTTTAAAAGTGGCTAAAGTGATGAAAAAGGGTCCTCTATGTGTTTGATTGTGCAGCCGAGCTGGATTTCCATCTCTGGGGAGTACTTTTGGACACATAGCCCGAATCTGATTAGCCTCATTTATTATTTTTTTTATTTTTTTAATTTTGTATTAAATTTTAATTGTAATAAAAATGTACTCTTTCAATTAATTAATGAAATACTATTATTTATAATTATGCATCCATTTATTATTTAATGTCTATTATTTATTTTAAATGAAAATTTACTTGCCAATAATAACAAGTAGAATGCAATAAACATAAAAAGAAAATAAAACAAATGTTCATCTAAGTAAAAATAGGAATTAAAAAAGTTAAGCTCCCAAAAATGCCATTAAGTGTCACAAATGCATTAAGGCTTGACAAATTACCATAACAGAAGTATTTTTGGGAATGTTTTTGATTTCTAAATTCATATCATTTACTCAAATAATAAAAATATTAAATCAGTAAAAGAAAAATTATTATATTATCATTACATATTTAAAAATTAAATTAAATATATATATA
>CANYLF014475033.1:0-15692 GCA_948193215.1 Bocquillonia castaneifolia
AAGAATCTAATGGAAAAACTTAAATTTGTGTATTGTTTTTACATCACCTAAAAAATAAATACATTTCAGATATAGCTATTTGATTATATAATTTTTAATTATAAATTTCACAATAAGATAATATATATTAACTGATAATAGAAGCCAAAACTCAATATAAGTTCATGTACTTTTTTATTTTTTATTTATCTAATCCTGCCGTTAAAGTATCCTCATGTGTTTTGAAAAATCTGTATACTTTCATTTTCTACCATTATTAGGTTCTTATACTTTTATATTTTGTTTCATATGATCGTTAAGGTTTTATTTTATTTTAAAAAATCCTTACTTTCACTCTTGTTATTATTATTATCATATCTTTTTCGATAATTAATTGAATTTGTATAATGTTTATAGCAACTTTGTTAATCTTTTCAGTTTGATTTTTCATTATTAATTCTGTGTCACAATCTACAAATGAAAAATGATGATTAGAAGTTGGTCAAAAAAACATATATATTCTTTCTTCGTTTATCTTCTTGTGTTGATAATGACAAAATAAATAAAATGTGATTAGCTAAGATTAGAAATGAATATAACAAGTCTTATATTCCTGGAAGTTGGAGTCGTCTAGTAGCTACTCAGTCAGTGTCAAGATCCAAACCCGGGTTACGTGACCGGCGTTAGGGAACGGAAAAGCTATATGCTACTGAAATATGTGACTAGCCTGAAACCGAATAAACAACCACATATAAACATAAATGCCAGAATTACATATTCTGGTTTTATAAGAATGATATAAACCTGCTCATAGCATGCCAACATAAACCATAATATTCATAAATAGTCATAGCACAACCAGCATAACTAGCTAGAGCCTCACAAGGCTATACACATCCATACATATTCATGTTCTTCTTATAGATAATATACCATTTCAGATTCAATTTCAAGCCATGAACACAGGATTACAGACCGAAAATAACAATACTATCATCCTAGCACATGCAAGCTACTAATGCAGCTCTAGATTAGAATACATCTGGATATTTATAAATATAACCTACTCAAAATAGTCGAAGAAGAAAAAGTATGGCGTAGAAACTTGACTGGTGAGGTCTGACAAGAATCCTAAAAAATTAAAGTTGAGGGGGGTCAGACCTCACTAAGTGAATTAATCTCACATTTATGAAATGCAACCTATTTCATATGCAATCACACAATATATAATTATATAATAATAATATATATGCATACAATCATAGTCATGAATGCAGCTTACATGGCAAATAAGGAGGAGGATCGAGGCAGAACACCTAACAGACTCCTAATCCCCCATTTAGCCTTTTAGGCTATCTTAATCCACATATTTTTCTCAATCCAACATTCATCATCTGGCGCTCGGAGCAACTCACGAGCACGCCACCGTAGATAAGCACAATCAAAATAAATAGGATCGGCGTCCGGTGCATCTCACAAGTAAGCCTCGTCCTTTCAACCCAAGTTAGTTGACATACTTGACTTCTGTGTGCACACAGCTTGGTGACACCTACTAGGTTGCTCGTCCCATAGCTATCATCTATTCTGTAAGCCAGCATATGGTTTGAAGTAAGGTGGGTTAGCCCCTTTGACATTGACATTGGGTTAAGCTAGGTGATCGGGTATGCCCTAGCAAGTGCAGATAGTTGGATGAATTAGAACGCTTGCCTGTCTTTTTGTACCCGATTTCAGCTATTCCAGTTGTTATTTAATGAGATGGAAGAGTGGGCCTAAACTATGTGTGTGTGTGTGTGTACCTAACATGCATTCTATGAGCAACCCATAAATGTGAAATTAACTCACAGGTTGAATGAGCATCTCCCTGCGCTCTCGACCTACCCGCTCTATCTCTGACTCTACTACTCTCTACAAAATACAATTAATACAGAAGATTTAGAATAATTACCAAATATATCCCCTATTAACTTCTAGATTTTTATTCAAGATTCTTAAAATCATATCCTACTCTTAACATTACAACTAATTCTATTATTTTATTCTTTTAACTCGATATCATGTTTTATGAGAAAATTCTACTGAAAATTTGATAACATCTCCTCTGTAAAATGGATATCTTTGCATTGAAGTGGAGCCCATTCCTGTAAGAAAAGACACTTCTATAATCCAACCACATATCCCACCTACTAAGATTACTCGGATTTATCCACAATGACAACATAATAATTGACAGATCAAATTATATATCCATTTCCATATTGAACTTATCACACCATTATATCATTCAAATTATACACATTTATAGTCCAAACATCCATCATTATTCACAAATCTCTTAATACGGTTCTTATATAATTTTAATTCTGTTTGCAATTCAATTAATTAATCAATTCATCTAACTTAATTATTCAAATTCCAATTTAAGTTCATTATAGCTTATTTAACACCCTAACAACATATTCAAAGTCCAAACATATCAATTAAACACCTAGCACACATTTCTATAATTTACATACACCGTGTTTTATCTTTTGAGATTTTTAATTTAAAAATTATACATTATTGCCTATCATTTCTTCATGAAAAGTTGTTAGAAATAATTTTACAGATTTTCTAACAATATTTTTGGGAATTTCTAGGTGGGGCCTACTAGCCACTGCCTACGGTGGTGTGGGGTCCATGCACTGTTCCTTGTGGCAGCTAATGGCCACCAGAACATCCAGGTAAGGTTGTACAAGCCCTAGGGAGAAGATGCTCACCTTCATGCTCCTCCTTATTGTACCCTTTGTGTAGATCAAGGCAAAACAACCCCACAATGCCAGAAATGTTTGTAGCTCCATTCACTGCCGACAAAGGACTTTCAAGATAATGGGCGACGCTTTTTACAGGTTCTAGGGTACCACAAATCCAATTTTAGTGTCAATTTAAAGTGAAAAAGGCTGGATATACATAAACCATTATGGCAGTCATTCTCAAGACTTTAAGGGGTTGTAACTCACAAAATTATTGATGAGTTTTTGGGGAAAAAGGTGTAAAAATGATGGGGAGAGTGAGAGCTTTAATTTGATAGCTCACATAATGGAAATAGTGGCCTGAAATGTTTGGAATAGGCCGGAGAAGAAGAAGGATCTATTGTACAATTTTTTAGCGTTTCATGTACTTTTCTTGCATTTTGGTTTAGAAGTTTTTCAACCAATTGGGTCACTGGCTGTTAACTCCTATATATATAAAATGAAGTTTTATTCAATGCAATTTAGTCCAAAATCACAATTACTCACTATTTCAAACTCGGTTTCGATTCAAATTTTTACCACATGTTTGTATAATCATTTCACACTTATAAATATAAAATTTAATTAAAATAACTTCCTGAACTACCTTTTTGAATTTTTAAATTATAAAACCAATTAAATTGAATTCCAAATTTAAAATTAATAATCTGAAAATTACGGGTATTACAGTCAGCTCATTCTCGAAGGGATTCACAACCACTCTTCAACCTCAAGCTCCCTTCCAAAGATTATATTCTTTGTTTGGATGTCATTCCACCATTGGCTTCCAACAAAGGATTTTTTTAGTAGCTCATTAGCTCTTTCATTCAAGTAACTCATATTGTTCATTCTATAATTCTTTAAAGACTCAAGAACATATATTGATGCATTGCCCCATTGCAAGGCGTGTATGGTTTGATTTATTCAAATGGCTTGGTATCGGTTTCATTCTTCCCAGTTCACCATCTGACTCCTTTTTATAATGGATCTATCTCTTCTTTGTAGTTCATCAGATCTCTTTTAGCTCCTCTATGGATGATGCTTGCATGGGAAATTTAGAAACATCTTAACAATAAGGTCTTTAATGCACTTCTTCTTCAGGGGATATTCTTTCTAGTGGTTTGTACTTAGCTTTATATCTCTTATGTTATTAATTCCCTTACTTCCCTTACTCGAGTGATGACATTATTCATTGTCCCTTAGCTTTCTTATCTCTATAAGTAATTTTCAGTCTTTTGAATATATTCCCATTCATAAAAAAAAGTCTTATATACCTATACCCTAATGCGAATATACATTCACGAATTCGTAGCCTAATCACAAAAAAAATCTAAACATGTTTAATTCTTTTCTATTATAACCAAACCTTTTTAATTTTTTTTTCATTTTTGGCAAAAACCCTTTAGTTTGATTTCAATTTTTATCTAAATTTTTAAAATTGATTTAATTGTAAATTCCTATTTATCAAAAACAAAAGATTCCTTAACTAATATAACTGTTTGCTAAAGGATAACAACCCTTAATTTTTTATGTTTATCAACTAAGTCATAATATGAATTGTTGATGTTTGAACTAAGTGTATGAGATAGGGGGAGCAAGCTAAAAGATTGATCAAAGAGAATAGCTCAAGCTAATGGAACAAGAAGACAAGTGCAGTCTCAAGCTGACAATTTGAGAGTATTCTTAAGCTAATGCTTTTTGTATTTCGTTTCATAAATACATGTACGAATGATTAAGAGAAATTACATTTGCATATCATGTGTTAGTTATTATTCTCTTCTAATATTTCATATGAGTCAACATATAAGGACAGGTTGAGTGAAAATTGTCTACTAGCTAGAGGATGAAATTTGTTATGATTATTTCCGCATTTCTTGGGTTAGTTTTTGGAAGATTCTCTGCCAGCATTTTATTTTTGTTTTCTGGTGAGAATGTCTGGCATCTTTGCTAAGGGACAGTGTGGATATTTTAACTTTTAGGGAAAAATTTCTAGAAGGACCTTAGGTGCACTATATATACATTATATTATGCATTTGTGTGTGTGAGAGAGAGAGAATAGTACACTGAGTAGAAAATCAAAGTCTTGCATTTAGAGCTTAACACATTTTTTTCATCTTCTCTCAATCATTTCAATAGAGCTTGTAAAGATTAAGGAAAGATTTTATTTTTCATTTTCTTGTTTAAGGAAAGAAAGATCCTGTTAATTCTTGTATAGTTATAAAATCTATTAAAAATCTGTAGTTAGCTTGAGGCTGTATTTGAAGCTTTTCTTTTATCTTTGAAAAGAGAAACAATGAAGGTTGAAATCCTAAGTTGAGGAGCCTTAGGTAGTGGATGTAGTCTTACGACAAAACACTATAAATCTCTATGTATCAGCCTTATCCATACTCTCTTTGTTAGCTTCAAATTTGTTTATCAAAATCTATTTTATTTTCAAAGAAAATTATAAAAAGATTTTTAGTGTTATTTACTTCTTCTCCTACTTATATTATATTTTGATCCATTTTAAAGAAACAATAAATACTAAAAAGATAAAAAAAATTGTTATTTTCAATATTCATTAGTTTCAAAAGTTTCTCAAATCTTCTTTAGTTTAGAAAATTAGTGATTGCCTCAACTCACCCCTCCTCTTAAGGCTATTAGTTGGACCAAAACTTGGTATCAGAGTAGGCTTTTTAAAAGCTTGTTTTCAATAATCTTTCAAGAGGATATAAAATGACTAGCGAAAATTGAGCTGGATCTTCATCAACATCAATGTTTTACACCCTAGTGGAGCTGTGGAAAGGAGGATAAACAGTTAGACATTCTCTTCTCAATGGAGCTAACTATGAATATTGGAAAAACAAAATGATCAACTTCATTCAGGCATCAGATATAAATTGTTGGAAAATCATTCGTGATGGACTAAAGAAACCTCATATAAGAAACACTGATGGAACCATGAGAGATTTAACTAAAAATAGTATATTGATGCTCACTGGAGAGAAATCTCACTCAATGCTAATGCGCTCAACATAATACATTATGCTCTTCAAATATATGAGTACAATCACTTGTCTCATATTAAATCCACCAAGTAATTATAGGATGAGTTATAGGTTACTTATGAAGGAACAAATCAAGTAAAAGAATAAAAAATCAACATGCTATTAAGGGACTATGAGATGTTCAACATGAAACTTCATGAATATATTCAAGAGTTGAATAATCAATTCTTTGAGATTGTTAATACCTTGAAGAACTATGGTAGAGATGTTCCTAAAAATGAGCAAGTGAAGAAACTACTAAGATCCTTGCCAGCCAAATGGGAAACTAAAGTAACAGTTATTGGTGAAGCTAAGGATCTTAATACTTTATCCTATGATAAACTGGTGGGGTCTCTTATTGCTCATGAGCTAATGGTAAAGAACAAAGAAAGAGAGACAGCCCCAGAACCAAAGAGGAAGAAGGGAGATGTAGCACTGAAGACTGAAATGGTAGAAGACTCGGACTCAAGCATTGAAGATGAAGAAATTGCTTTAATTACAATAAAAATCAGAAGAATGTTGAAGAAAGGAGGAAAGCAGTATCGGAAGAATGTGAAGAAATGTTTGGGATCAAAACTAGACTATAAGAAAGATAGTAGTGAGATCATTTTCTCTGAATGCGACAAACCTGGTCATGTTAAGACTAACTGCCCCCAGCTGAACAAGAAGACCAAGAAAGGAAAACCAAAGAAAGCCTTGGCAACCACATGGAGTGCTAATGAGGAATCTGAATCTGAAGATAGCAGTGAACCTGAGGAAGTCGTAAATATCTATTTGATGGCCAAGGATCTTGAAGCTGACAAGCTTGAAGCTGAGGAAAAGAAGAATTAGACCTCTAAACCAGAATTTTTTGAAATTGAGCTAAATTTCCTTGAACTTGAAACTCAAGAAGATATGCAAAATTCCTTGCTTAAACTTCATCATGAATACAAAAGAGTGGCTAAGAAATATTTTTTTTTTGATGATGAAATATAGAAAGTAGGTTCATATTTATTGTGCGTCAATGAGTACATATGAAGATCTTGCTGAAAAAAAAAGAAGGTCCATTGAAATGTATAATGAAATTGAAAATAAATTTGCTAAGGCTGTGTGTGATCTTTCTATTGTAAGAAAAGAGGTTGAAACTATTCAGGATGTGAATATGACGACTTTTCAAGGAAATGGTGTTTTATAAAAGAAAGTTAATTCTCTTAGCAAAGATCTTGAAATGTTTACCAATAATAGGCAAAAGCTTGATGTGTTATTGGGAAATCAATACTGGCCTAAACCATTTTTACTAATGCTAATAAGCCTAGGAAATATTTTACAAGAAACGGTTCTTATCCATTCAACTCCAATGCTAAATGCTTTTATTACAATCGTGTTGGACACACTGTGAAATATTGTGCTTATAAAAGGAACAAGAAGGGATATATACTTGAGTGGAGGCCAAAAGCACCCACACAAAATGTTGAAGCTAACCAGTCAGGACTTAACTTAGCTTGGGTACCTAAAACTAATTGATTCTTTACAGGTATGCTTGAAGAGCAATCAGAAACAAAATGTATGGTATGTAGATAGCACTTGCTCAAGGCATATGACTGGGGACAAGTCTTTGTTCACCAGATTAGAGATGAAAAATAAAGGATCAATTGGAACATATAGAATAATTGGAACATGCTCAATTGAATCAAATCCAAGCATCAATGATGTATCACTTGTTCAAGATACAAGTTTGATTTACTGAGGGTCAGTAAGTTATACGACAAAAATCTGAGGGTTATTTTTGAACCTAATCATTGTGAAATACAAAAGATTCAAGATGACCAGAATATCTTTGTTGGCGAAAGGTTGGAGAATATCTATGTGATCAATTTTGATGATACACAAGTAGGTAATATCTGTTTAGCTTCTCTTGATAATGATAGATGGCTGTGGCATAAAAGGTTAGGTCATGCATCTATGCACATCATTTAAAAGTTATGCAAGCGTGATCTTGTAAGAGGGCTTCCCAAGCTGAAGTATGAGAATAACTTTGTTTGTGATGCATGTTAGCTTGGAAAACAAACCAAAGCTTCATTCAAATCAAAAGGGACAGTATCTACTACTATCTAGACCTATTGAGTTGATTTATTTTGATCTGTTTGGTCATGTTACTCTATGTAGCTTAAGAGGTAAGAGATATACATTTGTGATAATTGATGACTTTTTTTGGATTTACATGGACTCTTTTCTTGAGAAACAAAGATGAGGCTTTTGATAAGTTTGCTAGTCTTTGCAAGAGAATTCCGTACCAACAGGGGTACTCAATTATAACCATACAAAGTGACCATGGTAGAGTTTGACAACAAATTCTTTAAGGACTTTTGCAACCAATTTGGGATAAGTCATAATGTCTCGGCTCCAAGGACTCCATAATAAAATGGAGTGGTAGAAAGGAAAAAACATAACACTTCAAGAAAATGGCAAGGACGATGTTGAATAAAGCTAGTCTTTCCAAGTATCTTTAGGTTGAAGCTATCAATACAACTTGCTACATACAGAATCATGTACTGGTAAGTCCTAAGCTGAAGAACACCCCATATGAACTTTGGAAAGGCAGGAAACTCAATGTAAGTTATTTTAAGATCTTTGGATGTACATGTCTTATTCATAACAATGACAAGAGTCAGTTTAGTAAGTTTGATGCTAAGAGTGATGAAGGTATTTTGCTAGGCTATTCTGATCAAAGTAGAGCTTATAGAGTTTTCAAAAAAAGATCTTTGATTGTTGAAGAAACTGTTCATGTTATCTTTAAAGAAGCTAACCAAGTAATGCTTAGGGGAGATGTTTGAGAAATTCTTGCAGGAGAACAAAATACTCAAGAATAGCAACATGATCAAACAAATGAGAGACAAAAAGGAGATCAAAAAGAGAACTAACAAGAAAATAATAAAGGTGAGGACCAACAAGGTGAAGCTAATGGCAACATCAGTGATCTTCCCAAAGAATTGAGATATCACAGATATCATTCCCAAGAGAATCTTCTAACTAGCCCATCCAATAAAGTTACAACAAGACAGGAACTCAAAAGAATCAAGGATCAACCTGCAATAGGAACAAAATGGGTTTTCAAGAATAAGATTGATGAGCATGGAAATGTTGTGAGGAATAAAGCATGACTTATGGCTAAAGGATACAACTAGGAAGAAGGAATAGATTTTGAGGAAACGTTTGCTCCAGTTGCTCAGTTTGAAGCTATCAGAATTCTTTGCTCATTTGCATGCTGCAAAAACTTTCTTCTATACCAAATGGATGTAAAAAGTGACTATCTGAATGGGTACATCAAAGAAGAAGTCTATGTGGAGTAGCCTCCTGTATTTGAAGATCCGATGTATCCTAATCATGTGTTCAAGCTGACCCTCTTTACAGGCTAAAACAAGCTCCAAGAGCTTGTTCACAAGAGTCACAAGAATAAGATTCTAGTTGTTCAAGTCTATGTTGATGACATAGTCTTTGGATCAACCTAATAGAAGCTATACAAGGAATTCAACATTCTCATGAAGAATGAATTCAAAATGAGCATGATAGGATAACTTAGCTTCTTTCTTAGATTGCAAATCAAGTAGCTTAAAGATGGAATGCTCATTAATTAGTCTAAATATCTGAAGGACCTGATCAAGAAATTCAAAATGTCTGAAGCTAAGGAAAGCAAGACACCAATGAGCACAACCATTAAAATGGAGAAAGATGACAAAGGTAAATTTGTTGAATGCAAGCTGTATAGAGGTGTGATAGGTTCTTTACTCTATCTTACTGCTAGTAGACCTGATATTCATTATAATGTATGTTTATGTGCTCGGTTTCAAGCTAACCTTAAGGAATCACACCTTGGCACTATCAAATGAATAATTATATATCTTATAGGTACTCAAGACTTAGGTCTTTGGTATCTAAAAGATACTTGATCTTGTATGGTATAGTTGATGCTGACTTTGCATGAAGTAGAGTGGATAGGAAGAGTACATCTGGAAGCTGTCAATTCTTAGGCAGTGCATTAGTTTCATGGAATAGCAAGAAGCAGACTTCAGTCAACTTATTAATGGTTGAAGCTGAATACATTATAACTAGGAGTTATGTTGCTCAAATCCTTTGAATAAGACATGAATTGGATGATTTTGGTATGACTTATTCTAAAATTCCTATCTTATGTGATAACATAAATGCTATTATCCCCGAGTAAGAATCTTGTTTTGCATTTACACGTAAAGCATATTGAAATAAGACAACATTTCATCAGAGATCATATTTAAAAAAATGACATTGAGATGATTTTTGTTCCCAACAGAAAAAAAAATCGGTTGACATCTTTACAAGACCCTTGAATGAAGAAACTTTTTGCTGGATTAGAAGAGAGCTTGGCATTTTGAAGCTAGAACATTAGCTTCAATCATCTTAATTGTTGTAATTTTTTTCTTGACCATTTTTTGTACATATTGCATTTTCTCGATGGATTTTTTTAATTTTATGCTTCCTTTATTTTTATGCTTTTGAAATATACAAAATTATAAATTGAAATATTCAAAATACAAAACATATATTTTCTTTTTTTGATGAATACAATTATTTTCTCTCTCAATTTCCTTTGGCAACTAAGTTTTCTTTTGAGTGTAGTATTTGCTTTAGGAGTCATAAAGGAGTCAACCACGTGGTAAGCTGTAAAACCGTTAGATATTTGAAAATAATTCATTTTGAGACTGAGGAGAGAGGAACATTAAGTTGAGCTAATGTAACAGCATAAAATTAATTTTGTCCATTATTATCACTTAATCTTCCCAAAACCCAAAAACTTCTTCTCTCATCTAAATACCTTCCTTTTAAATTAAACCAAACCTCTTCAAATTAACCATTGCTCACTCAAACCATAAACCAAAATTCTTCACCTCCAAAAATTATCTATGCTTTCGAAGCTAATAAGTCGGAAGAAGATGGCTAATAGAGGAAAGATAAGAAAGAAGAGCCATAAGAAGAGGTTGAGGATGTAAAACCTAAAAGTAAGAAATCAAAAGCTACATCCTCTTTGAAAAATGACTAAGGCAAAGGAAAGGAGGAGATGAAGCTTATACCGCCTAGATGTGTTGACTAGAGATATTTCCAAAAGAAAAAATATGGGCTAACATAGCATTTTAAGTTTCAAGGCTGAAACAGAGTACATGTAGTTGAGAAGGAAAGTCTATGAGGCTTTAGTGAAGTAGTTTTATGAGAGCATTGAAATCGAAGATAGAAAAGCTTGCACTTTTTTTTGTTACTCTCAAAGAGATAAAGTACATGATCACTCTATAGACCCTTGCTACTGCTTATGGCATCCCCAATGAAGGATTCAAGATTGGACTGCCTTCAAAAGTTGACCCAGATTATGGTGAGCTAGATGCAAAAGTGGATCTTACTAGAAACCATAAGATGAAGGCTAAAGATTCTGTAAGTGCTTGATCCTTTAATATACCTGAGAGAGTAGCTTAGAGGTTTTCTTACTCATTACATTGTACCCAGGCTGAGTATTCTTGATTATGTAAATGGTACTGATATATGCATTTTGTGGCATTATCTATATTAAATGAAAATTAATCTATGATATATCATGTGTGATTACTTTGTGGGGATTAGTGCTATTAGAGGAAATAGAGGTATGCCCTATGGAATGAAACTAACTGTGTTGTTTGAATATTTGGGTCTATATTTTCCAAATGAACCTTCTTTTATTGTACCTAAGAGTGATTGGGTAGGTAGGAACTTTTGTGATTGGGTTACTTAAGGCTAAAAAGATAAAATGGCACTTATTCTCGAGAATATGATGAAGTGCTTGCTGAGTCAACTGATGAGTCTGATTCCAAGTCTAGTGTAATAGGAGATGAAACTCTTGAGGAAGAGTTTGAGATAGATTTGGAGGAACTAATGGCTGAAATCAAAAGGACTACTAGGTCCTCCAATGTAAAAATGAATGTTTTAGAAAAACCAAAAGCAGAAAAATTAAAGATGAGAAGAAAAAAAGAGAAGAAGAGAGAAAAAGAATAGAAGATGAAGAGAGAAAAAGAAGACAAGAAGTGAGAAAAAGAAAAGAAGATGAAGAGTCAATTAAAAAAATGAAAGAGTTAGAAAAATAAAAAGAAAGAGAGAGAGAAAATTTGAGAAAGAAGGAGGAGGCCAAAAAGAAAAGGGAGGAAGCAAAATAGAAGAGAACTGAGATTGAGAGCTTTGGAAAAAGAGTTAAATCTATTTACAAGTCCAAGTTGAGAGCTAGGAAGCTTGCACCAGCCACCTGTTCAACTCATATTGAGATCTCTGAGGAGTCTGAATAAGAAAAGGAAGAAGAGGGATACACATATGAGCAATCTGTAGAGCACATAAAGAATAAAAGGGTCACCTTTCTACTTGATTGAGTTCTATTGACCAAGAGACAGATTGATGAGATAATGGAAAGAGAAGAGCTAAGAGACAAAGAAATCAGAGTAATAGTAAAAAGTCACATAGATGCCTTACAAGACGAGTTTGAAAAGATTAAAGAGACTCTGAAGATATAGATGAAGCTGGTCATAACAGATGTCATAGTGAGAATAAATGAATTTCTCAACCATTTACTTACCTTTGGCCAGAAAGAGATAGATAAGCTGAAAGGCAAGATGAGCTTCCTGATGCCTGAAACTGCTGAAGTTGAGCCAACTCTCAAAAAGGCACTGATGAAAAAGAAATAGAAATTGAGACTAAAGTTGCAAAGCTTGAAGTTGACAATCAGACAAAACAACATGATGCCATTAAGAATTCAGATGAGCAGGATGTGGCAATATAAGCTACTGAACAATAGGAGACTAAAGCCACTGATGAGCAGGTGGAAAAGGCTGATGAGGAACCATCTCAGTAAGTTAAAGTTAATGGAAAGAATGAGAAGGCTTGGACTTATGCACCATGTACAGATTCATCTAGTGAATCAATAGAAGAAAAGGGGGCAGAAGAAGAGGAAGAAGAAGAGGAGGAAGATAAAAGCACTGAGACTTCAAGCTCTCAAAAGACCATCTTTTTGATTCCAGAACCGAAACCTTTGAGCCGCTATTTGAATCTGTTTTCAATACTTGAACAATTTTATATCTTATTTTGTGGCTTTCTTTTTTAGAGATTATTTTGTTTTTCAGATTTATATAGGTACAACCTCTTATTCCTCATTAACCTTATTTGATGCTGATAAAAAGAGAGAGTATATGTGACTTTTAATGTCATTTGTTTTGATTAATTTCTCGGTTTGTGATGTGTTTTTTAGCTTGAACACTTTCTGTGTTAGCCTGTTAGTTTTAATGTTTAATAGACTCTTATCTTTGAAACTATCTATTATGAGTCTGTTCTTTATTCTATAAATATACGGATGTTCTTTGTTTTATCTAAGTCTGCAGCATGTTTTTCATTATCACTTGAATTTGCATCTACGTATCTCTTAAGTTGTAGGTTTAACTTCTTTTAAGAACTCATATATTTTATATTTTGAGAATCACGAAAGTTTTAAATTTTTAAATATTTATTGTATAAACTCAAGGGGAGCAGGCTATTGAAATTATGCATCTCTAAAAAGACAATTGCATCTTCTATCAAACAAAACTCACCCATACATTTAGCATTTCATACTGAGTATTGAATATGTTTTGTTTTCTCTCTAAGATACTTATGCCTAGTTTTGTCATCATCAAAATGGGGGAGATTGCTAGTGAAAGAATAAAACTTTTGATGCTAATCAACTAAGTCATAGTATTAGTTATAGATGTTTGAAACTATGTGTGTAAGACAAGAGAGCAAGCTAAGAGACTCACCAAAGTGAATAGCTCAAGCTAATGGGACAAGAAGATAGGTGCAGTCTCAAGCTGACAGTCTGAGATTATTTTGAAGCTAATACTTTTGGTACTTCGTTTCTAGAATATATGTAGGAATGATTGAGAGAAATTGAATTTGCATATCATGTGTTAGTTATTCTTCTCTTCTAGAATTCCATATGAGTCAGCATGTGGGAATAGGTTGAGTGAAAATTGTTTACTAGCTAGAGGACAGAATTTGTTATGATTGTTTCTGCATTTCTTGGATTAGTTTTTATTAGAAGATTCTCTGCCAAGACTTTATATATGTTTTCTTGTGAGAATGTCTGACATCTTAGCTAGGACATTGTGGATATTTTACATTTTAGGGCAACATTTCTAGAAGAACCTTAGGTGCACTATATATACATTATATTTTGGATTTCTCTGAGAGAGAGAGACATAATAGTGCACTGAGAAGAAAATCAGAGTGTTGAATTTTGAGCTTAATACATTTCATTCATATTCTCTCAATCATTTCATTGGAGCTTGTAATGATTATGGAAATATTTTATTTTTCATTTTCTTGTTTTAGGAAGGCAAGATGCTGTTAAATTTTTTATATAGTTGCAAAAGCTATTGAAAATATGTAGTTAGCTTGAGGCTGTATTTGAAGGTTTTCCCTCATCTTTGAAAAGAGAATTAGTGAAGGTTGAAATCCTAAGGTGAGGAGCCTTAGATAGTGGATGTAGTCTTATGACGAACCACTATAAATCTCTGTGTCTCAGCCTCATCCACACTCTCTCTATCAGCTTCAAATTTGTTTATCAAAATCTGTTTTGTTTTCACAGAAAATTATAAAATGATTTTTAGTGTTATTTACTTCTTCTTCTGCATGCATATAATATATATTGATCCAGTTTAAAGAAATATTAAATACTAAAAATTAAAGATAAAAATGTTGTTCTTTGTTATTTTCAATATTTAATAGTTTCAAAAGTTTCTCAAATCTTCTTTAGTTTGAAAAATTAACGATTGACTCAACTCACCCCCTCGTGAGACTATTAGTGGAACCAACAATAACAATCAAATTAAATCCAAATATATATATAAGGTTGAATCCACAGGAACAATCATTGAAAAAAACTATTTTTCAATTAAAATTACAATTTAATAATAAAAGTAAAACGAATAACCTTAATTGATTTTGAATTATTTTAAAATGTAAATTAAACGAGAATTTAAAAACGAGATTTATTAATTCATTAATAATTGAAGCAAACTAATTCGGTAATAAACTCAATAATAAACAAACACTAGAGTTCAGGATTTCATCTAGAGGGTAATTAACCAATGGGGTCTTAGTTCAGTGACAAAATCACTTGTCAAGAAAAGCCCCAATCAAGGGAGGTCGTCGAATTCGAGCCTCACCCTGTTGGGAGAGAGTCGGGCCTTTTCTCGACCGGAGATTAGTCTTTGTACCATAAAATGGAGTGCCGGATACTCGGGTGGGTGTGTGTACTCCACCTATTAAAAAAATCTAGAGGGTAATTCAAGTATGAAACAAAATTCATTTAAGCAAGACTCCTTGAAATTATTTTAATCCTCTTTCGATGGTAGAAAAAGTATTCAATTGCATCGACAATATGAATCTTTTGATGCAATCCGTTTAAAACAATCGAACCCGTTAAGCAAATTTTTAAATCAAGTTTAGTTTAATCTCCATTTCTATATTAACATCCGAACAAACTTAATGTCCAAGTCCGATTTCAAATGACCTTTCAAATTTAATTATAAAACCTAATAAAAATAAATCTAGATAGTCTATCAAGAAATATTTTAATAAACTCTTAAAAATTAAGTTAAATAAATAAAACATGAAAAATTATCATTAAAATAGTAAATCAACTGTTGATAATTAAATTAGCCCCAATTAGATTATATTCACGCATTTAATAGGGAAATGAATTCCTAAACATAACAAAAACTAGCAAACATACTAACAAACCAATAATAAAAAGCTGAATTAAAAAAATTTAATCCACAAATTGTGGATTGAGCAAATGTTAAGATGAAACTGCCCCAAATAAACCGGCCGGCACGAACACCAAACATGAACTGAAAATGTGTAA
>CANYLF014476779.1:0-10635 GCA_948193215.1 Bocquillonia castaneifolia
GAAAAACAAGTTTTTAATCTTAAAATTAAATAAATTAACAATAAAAAATTTAAAAACATAAATATTTTATAGTTTAAATGAATAATAACCATATATTTTTAATTATTTTAAAGAAAAAATATTATTTAAAATTTTTAAGATATAAAAAATAAAAATAAGAGACTTGCTTGAACCATTGAACCGTGACCGGGTCACGGTTCAACCGAGCGGTTCAAATGGTTCTTAATGGATTTGGAGTAAAAGGGGTTTTAAAAGGTGACCAGCCTGCCCTCAAGACTGGTTTTCGGGTTTACCGGTTGAACCAGTCGGGCCGGGCGGGGTTTCAAAACCTTGATCTATATAGCATCTTTTTTTATTGATAGTTTATTTAGTATCTTATTGACTTAATTATGATATATATATATCTTCATTTTTAATTAAGTGATTTATTTTAAACGTAAAAATTAATTGAACTTTTAATTAATCTTTCTTATATCTATGACAATTGATTTTATTGAAATATTATTTGAAAATTGATTATGTTCTATTGTTCTTTGTTGGAGATATAATATCTTGAAAAGAAAATTTAATACTAATTTGATTTTTACTTTTATTATATTATTTTACATTATATTGAACACTGAAATTGTAATTTTATTATATTATTTTACATTGTATTGAACACTGTGTACAATCTTATATGTAAAACTTATTTCAGGATATATAAATAAGAAAAGTAGATAATTATAAAATATATAAATATTCAATATTATAAAAATATTCGATGTATATAAAAATTGGAAAGTCTTCATGTCATCTTAAAATTTAAAAAATTAAAATATTTAATTTTATTTTTATTATTTTTATTTTATAAACTTCAAATACATGATATTTTTCATAAAAAATACGAAAGTTTCTAGAAAAATTAAATAAGTGTACATAAAAATTAATTTATTCAAAAGAAGTAATTAATAATTTTAGTTCTAATTTAAGAATAATTTGTAGATAATATATTAAAAATTTATTTATGTGCATGCGCATGCGCATACTCATACATATATATTTGATAGTTAATTTATATATGATATGTTTTTAATGACCAGATAATTTTTCATGAATTTTTATAAAATTAAAATTTTTTCTCGTAACGCATGGGCTTTTAACTAGTTATATTTATAATTATATTTTTTTTTATGGATGTTATAATTTATTGTTAAAAACATTGAAATAAAGTATCAAGTAACAATTCTATCAACCAACGGGTTTAGTGGTAAAGTCATATGTCAAAGAAAGCCCCATTCAAGGAAGATCTCGAGTTCGAGCCTCACATCCATTAGGAGAGAGTTAGGGTTTCTCTCGACCGGAATCCAAAATATTCCGATTGGTGTATTTGTACTCCACCTATCAAAAAAAAAAGTAACGGTTCCATCAAAAAAAAAAAGTATCAAGTAACATTGCTCTTCCCTTGGTTTTCGGTAAGGATAAAAAAGTTATTGTGAATATTGTTGAATGGAATATAAGGTGTCATTGTACCGGTGAAGCCGTCCTTTGATCAGTATTACTTTCCTGTGCTTCTTGTATCATCTAATCTCAGTTTTAATTAAAGAATAGGAAAGATTTGGAAAAATAAACATTTTAATTAAATGAATCATTTAATATCTAGAATATGATATGAAATAATTTTTTTGAAGGAAGTTATATAGAATTTTTATGTTTACCCATTTGCTTTTTTGATTTTCTTTGGCAGCTAATAATATTATGAGTTAATTTTTGTACACAAAGTTAAATTTGTTAAATTATGGACTACCGGATGAAAGACTTTGCAAATAATGTCCAGTAACTGGAGTGAGCTAGACTTTTCATGGTTCAAAAAGAATATTATATGAAAAGAAAGTGATTAAATGTGATATAAGTTTTATGCTTGAGGTTCAGAGTTTGATCCTTAGGGTTGTATGGGAGAGTGTGCTTCTAAAATGAAACTCACTTAGACTCAGGATTAATTAGAACTTTTGTGACTCCAGAAAACTATCAAAAAAATTCAGAAAAACAATTTTATATAATTATCCCTTCCGAACTAATAGATGTGTCCATCAAGGTATAAGTTATAACCATTTTTCCAAGTGAAAACACCTTCACTAAACGCAGACTGCAGCTATACCTTGACTTGAGTCTTCATTTTCGAGCTACTGATTTGGAAGAATTGTATCATGGTTAAACAACAAGTGACATGTAACGCAGCATTTCCAAAGCTACAATGTACATATGTATTGAATACTCTTCTTCACATGATCACTTAGTTGCTTGAGGGAAGTTTGAAGGCATAAACCCGACCGACTAAATAGGATGATAATGAGTCGCTAGCTCTAACTAAAATGTACTTAAAATTAGCCTAATATAGACATTGTAACTAACTTGAGAGTTTCAGGTTCTATTCTCCTTATTTAATTATTAAAAAAATCTATGATATTTTTTTTGTGACTGGATGTACATTAATTTAAAAAGTAATTATATATTTTCACATGTGTATTACACTCATCCAAATCGTTGTATATAATAATCGAGAGTAATAAGTATAGGAAGATCTAGTTCATAATATTAATCTATACTCATTAATTTATTTATTGTGTTCATGACACAATTATAATTATGGATTAATAGTGGCTGCGATTTTAAATCTTATATCATGTATATGATATATTTCCCCCTTAATTTATTTGATGACATGTGGAGTTATAAGCGATACAGCAACGAACTTTTTTTTTTCAAAGGAACAAAGGGAGAGGAAATTTAAATTAGAAACTTCAAAATTGATTATAATATTTTTGCTACTAAAAGCAGTAGTTAATAGCTCACTTCAAAATATTTTACTTTTATCAAAGAAATTTTTTTTGTCTATTGCATAAACAAATAATTTCATGACAAGTGAATAATAAAGGCATAAAAAAACTGCATATCAGCAAGATTGCTTAGAAGATACACCAGAGCTATGCAAAGATCCCTTTTAAAGGGACTTGAAGAATCCTTGCAAAAGCAAAATCATTCTTGTAAGCTACTCTTTAATAAAATCAGCACCAACATTTGTACACATAATGTCAATAACTTTGAAGGTTGGTCCGCTGTTGTTTCAAACCTTGCAAAAGGTGGCTCCTGTAAAGAGCTGGCATTGTACGAAGCCTCTAAACTGCTCAACTCTGATAACATTAAACCCACTGACTATTCCCTCGTTCACTTGGTTCGAGCTTCTACGGACCTGGGTCTTGACTCTTATTGCCATCAGCTTCATTGCTGCATTTTAAAATCTGGGTTTGGCGCCAATGTCTTTGTCTCCGGTTCTTTGTTGAGGTTTTATAAAATGAGAGACTCAATAAATCATGCTTATAAGTTGTTTGTTGAAATTCCTCAACCAAATGTTGTCTCTTGGAATACGATGATTTCTGGGTTTGTGCAATCTGGGCGGTTTATGAGAGCATTGGGTTTATTCCTTCAACTTGATAGTTCTGGTACTTGTCCTGATGCTTACTCGTTCACTGCAGCTTTATCAGCTTGTGGCCAACTAAATATGTTGCAGCTTGGCAGGTCAATTCACTCCAAGATTGTCAAATATGGCCTGGAATGTGGAGTTATTGTCGGGAATTGCTTGATTGATATGTATGGTAAATGTGACTCTGTTAAGGAAGCGATTTTGGTTTTCGATAATATGATTGATATGGACATAATTTCTTGGAATTCAGTTATTGCAGCAAGTGCTAGAAATGGAAGACTTGAATTGGCATATAGTTTTTTTTATCAGATGCCTGAGCCAGACACCATTTCATATAATGAAATGATTAGCGGCATTGCTCAATTTGGCAAAATGGAGGATGCTATTAGAATTTTATTGAGCATGCCAAATCCAAATTCATCTTCTTGGAATTCAATCATAACTGCATATGTCAACAGAAGTCAAGCACGGGACGCATTGGAATTTTTTGGTAAAATGCATTCAAGTGGTGTTGTAAAGGATGAGTATACTTATTCGGTTCTTTTGAGTGGTGTCGCTGGTCTTGCAGCTCTGAAATGGGGAATGCTGATCCATGGTTGTGCAACCAAGTGTGGTTTTGATACATCTGTGATTGTGGGAAGCGCTCTCATCGACATGTATTCCAAATGTGGGCAAGTGAAGAATGCTGAATCAGTGTTTCAGTTGTTGCCTGAAAAGAATTTGATAACATGGAATGCAATGATCTCAGGCCACGCTCACAACGGTGATTCATTTAAGGTGATTCAGACATTTGAGGAAATGAAAATGGTCGAGGATTTGAAGCCGGATTGGGTAACATTTCTTAACGTAATTGCTGCCTGCTCTAACACTGAGGTGCCTCTGCAGAAGGCAATGCAGTACTTCAAATCAATGCTTGGTGATTATTTTATTGAACCCACAGTTGAGCACTGCTGTTCGATGATTAGGCTAATGGGACAGAGGGGGGAAGTGTGGCAAGCAAAAAAGATGATATATTATCTGGGTTTTGGGTCATATGGGGTAGTTTGGAGGGCTCTGCTTGGTGCTTGTGGAACTTGTAGGAACTTGAAGGTTGCAAACATTGCAGCAGCAATGATAATTGAATTGGAGGGTGATGATGATTATGTTTACGTTATGATGTCCAACATATTTGCATCCTATGGCAAATGGAGGGATGCAAGCAAAGTGAGAAAGATCATGAGGGAGAGAGAGGTGAGGAAAGAAGTAGGATGTAGTTGGATTGAAGTGGAAAGTGCTGCCCATGATGAAAAATTATGATGAAGTTGTTCAGAAACGTTGTGAAGAATGGGATCCTTGATGTCGGCCTATGTAAATCTGTAGTCTGTTGATTGAAATGGTTGGTGCTTTTCCACCAACGAGTTTACATGATATAATCTGCTTTTGATACAACACCAGAAGATTTGCAAATGCAAATTACCCTAGTATTACCAACATGTTAATGACTGCTGAAGTTTCAGGTATCAAGCTAGGAGAGTGTATAAATGGAGTCACTTCCACCAAATATCTGAAATTTGACTCGTATGACTTAACGTAACCTCCAACTCAGAATGCCCAACAATTAACGACTTTAAAGTTAAACGGTTGATGCTTCCAAGGACAATATCTAATGCAGGCTGTAAATCTCAGATCACCCTAAACTTTACCAAATTAATCACTAAGCCTACTCCCAACTCATGACAGGTTTTTTGTTTTTCCCCTGCCATACAAACACAATGTAATGATAAGGTAATAGATACGATTGGTACAGGGAAGAAAAGGTCCACAGCTGTAAAGAGACGAAATGGATGCCACAGAAAACCGTAGCCAAACTTTCAACCAATTGTTAAAATTTGATAATATTAAACAATAGCATTTATTTGTTACATGCAAAAGTATATCTTCTAAGTTATGAAGAATAAAAATCAGCTTCACTGCTTAAAGGTTCAGCAGCACTTATAAATTAACAAAACTCTTCACAAAAGGAAAAGCTACTAGGCTTTGCTTCTCCAATCATGCAATGAAATCTCGTCACCATAATTTTCTCCTAACTGCTCACCTTGGAACTGACTGACCAAGCTCTGAAGAAATAAACAATGGAAATAATGGAATCAGAAAACTACCAAATGCAAACTGCACTTGTTCAAGACTTCAAGTATAATAAGACGTGGAAAAAATGATTATATTGTTCTGTGATTTTCAACTGCTGTAATCCTAAAAGACATTCTTAGTGATATATGATTCAGTGGGTAAAACTTTCCCCAACAATCAAAAACACTTGAATCCCCAAAAATTTATGAACACCCAAAAGGAAAAATTAATCAATCATGCTACAAATTTCATCTACAATGGGTTTCCACACGGTTCCAACTATTATCATAAACCATAAAGTTGATGACAGGAGTCACAGGACCCACCTCCAAAAACAGCACACAAGTTCACGTACCATCAAATCCATCTGGGAAAAGGAGAAGCCAAGTTACCATGCTATTCTCAATCTCGTAAATAAATTACTTGATCTAAATTTCAAGCCAAAACATTTGTAATTAAGAAGAATCTTATCTGATTATTCAAACTCATTCTCCTATTTCACTCTTTTGTTTTATTTTTCTAAGCTCAAAGCATATATGAGCCACACTTGCTTATCACTTTGGTAGATGTTGACTAGTGCAACAACAAGAGTTTAATCCTAAAGGTTAGCAGCTAGAGATTTTCATTGAACTAGATTTCTGACACCTACCATAATCTCCTTGTATAGAATAATTTATTTTAGAAACCACTGTAAATGGCACAACAGAAGGGAAGCAATCATGATAATTTACACTCATCAATTATGATGCTAAGCTGCAAATAACAATAGCATATGTAACGAACGGGAGAAATTGCATTTAGATCAAATACATTTCCATCTTGATTAAAACCACATCATTTAGACTTATCGCACAAATCATTAAATCATATGCAACTGCCTTCTTATTTTCTATTTATACTTTCCAAACATACAACAATAGCAAATCTTCACCAAGGTAACATGATATGCACTTCTATTTCCCAGAAACACTCTCATGGTAATTTATAAGAGCCACGTTGATTTTTCATAAACATAATTGGGACTTCCATTGAAATGTGTGCGTACATAAATTACCGGCAAAGATGAGATAAAAAAAATCTCTATTCTAAAAAAGCCAAACATTTTTAAAACTGCCAAAAAAGCATCTACGGTTCATACTTGATAATGATGCAGTGGGCCATAATTGAGAGGTCCCGAGTTTATATCATTTGAATATTATGTGCCTGCAGGAACCAAATATTCTAGTCAGATACTGTTAAACCCGATTATATCAAACAACTCTGGTTCACTCATCTTAACCATTGCAAGCCCACTCACCTATAACTGAACCAACCAAACTCTATCAAACAGTTAGAACTCATTTAAAAAGCTCATAGTACATTACTGAGCACTAAAGGTGTGGCCTAAAGCTTCCATCTTTTATGTCCATTTTCTGGCTCGCTATGACTGGCATAAGAACATTGATCAAATTACACCCTAAGCCTAACAATTTCTACATGCAACAAGCTAATACATAGGAATCACATTCAAATAAACCAAGAAAGGGCAATTTTGATAACAAATAGAGAGTAAAAATCAAGCCTTTTTGAAGCCAGAAATGCAAAGAAAATCATAGACATGTAAATATGCGGATAACAAAGAAAGAGAAGGTAATTAATAATAATAAAAAAAAGGTTACTCACAGTAAAAGAAAATGAAAAGAGTAATTATTAGAGGTCAGGAGAGGTGCAGCAGAGTGTACCCTGAGAGAGCGCACGACAACTCCTCGATGTCGTACTCAAACAAGACGTCATCCTCGCAACCGCTACCGCACTGTGCAAAGGCAGTAGCGACTGCACGCATCCCAATTCAGACGGAGCCCTTTATTCAAAATTAAAACCCAAAATTAAATGCGAGGCATATAAACAAAAATACGAATACAGTAAGTAAGTAAAGTATTGGGAGTATTTTTACCTGGAAGAGAAGGAGAAACGGCGAGGAACTGAAATGGAAGGGAGTGAAGAATGAGGAGAAGGAGATGGGGAGGGAGATTTTGGAGCGTTGGATCTGATGGCAGATTTAATAGACGATATTGATGATTTGGAGATGAATCTACGACAGGAAGATGATGATGCCATTAAACAGAAAGAACGGAGATCTGGGGAATGAAAGGAATGGTTAGGGTTTAATAAGGGGTTTAGATTGGGCTTTGGACTTGAAACTCATTTGGGCTTTAGTTTCTCTTCTCTTTAACAAAATCAGTGGACCATCTTGTCATGTTTGTTCCTCTTCGGGGCCTTAATTCTCCACAAAGGGATCACAAAGGTATGAATTCAGATACACGAGTCAATGTTGCTTCAATAGGTCAAGCATTTTGTAAATTATAAGCTAAATACAATATATCAATGTTTTAAAAATCAAACCAAAAAAGAAAATAAAACCGGGAATCAACCTTGATCAAGTCTGTAAACTCTAAAAAATCGGATTAAACAATTATCATTTGATCTTATCAGTTGATTTCTATAACATCCACATAAATTACATCATTATCAAGCAGATGTACATGTAATATGTTACTTCATCTGTCTAGAAATAATAGGCTTGTTTTCTACTTTGTTTATCCCATAACGTATGATGGTTTCTTTTTCAATGCATTACTTATTACTCTTCAAAAATACTATTTTTACTTTAAATATTTGTCACTAGATACACATTAAATGATATGTAATATTTAATACTTATGAAGGATACTAAAGTAAATTTAGTAAAATTACACATTTTTAAATGGTGTGACAATAGAAATAAATTTATTTATTTTGGCACAGATGGTGACGACTGTCCACAAGTGTATGGATTATCACAGTAGTAATACTCAGAATACGAGGTAGATCCTCAGAGACAAGTGTTTAAATTGATTATTCGATTATAGGCACGAGTTGCATAAAAGTAAAACGAATACCCTAGATTGATTGTTTTGAAATCTTGAACCCAATTTTAATTAAAATGCAATTTAATCTAAGCAATGTAACTAAATGATTAATAAAATTAAAACTTGAAAAATGAAATTGCAATAACAAGTAACCCAATTAAAAATGAAAATTGATAACTAAAATCAAGAGGAAAAGCACTAGAGTTCATAAAATAATCTAGCAAGATAATCAAATTTCCTGGTTCGGGTTCATTCAAGCGAAACTTTTCTAAAATGTTTTAATCCTCCGTCGAGGTAGAAAAACGTGTTTACTTAAACCGACAATGCAATCTCTCAATGCAATCCGATTAAATAATCAAACCCATTAAGCAAAGTCTCTAAATCAAGCCTAGGTCAATTGTTGTTTCCGTATTAACTCTAGACGAGCTTAATTCCCAAATCCGGATTAACAATAATTTCTCAATCAATTATCAATCCTAAAACAAATAATTCATGGTGGCCAATCATGAAATATGTAATTGAAGTTCTTGGAAATTAAATTGAATGAAAACCCAATGATAACTATATGAGAATAGTAAATCAAACCATAGGAAATAAGTTTACCCCAACTAGATTACATCAATCCCTCTAGTTGGGATTTTAGTTCCACAACATAGCTAAATTTATCAAAATAAACATCAAATATAAATAACAAACTAATTTAAAAGAAATAAGAAAAATAAAACTTAGTCTTAGAGATGATGATCAAGCCTCTAATCTCCAAAACCTTTAAGAACACTTGATTTTAATCTAAAAAAAAAAAAGAAAACCAAGAGGTGTGTTTTTTTGTGTTTTTTTTAAGTTAATTATGTGTTCTCTATATCCTTTTCTGATGTTATATGGCATGTATTTATATTTTTTCCATACCAAGGGTCCAAAAAATAACCCAAAAGCCCCTTGGATTGCCCAAAACCCCCTTGGATTGCCCAAAACCGTCCAAAATGCTTGATCTTTTTGCCCAAACCGGGTCCGGCCTGGGGTCAGGTCTGGGGCTGTTTCTTTGGGATCTTCACGTGTGAGGGGAGAGCTAGCTAGACTGGATCCGATTTGCAGTCCTTTTTGCGGTTCGGTCTAAGCCTGTTTCTTCCTTGCAATTTTTCAATCAAACCAGACCAAATTGGATCTGGTCAACGGTCCAGTTTGAAACTTTGATTGTCCGATTTGAAGCCTAAACAACTCCAAATTCATCCAAGTTTGATTCCATGTGCTCCTAAACCTGAAAATTTATAAAATATGAAAAAATAATTAATAAAAACACTTAAATTAATAAGAAATTAAATTAAGAACCCCTAAATTACAACAATTTTAAACCGATTATCAGTTTGTATGCAATTGCTTGGGTTTTCTCTCTCCTAGGGTTTCTTGTATTTTTTGTTTACGTTGATGGGCACGTAATGAATGCTTCATTAATACTTGATACCATTGAAAAATGTTTTTGGGTGTTGATTTATATGCAAGAATGCTAGTGTGATTTGTTTGTGAGAGCTCTCAAGGGCATTAGTAGGAGATTTAGGTAGATAAAGTTTGTATAGGATTACTTTGTATGAGGGGTTTGTAAGAGCTTGTCCCCGTGCTTGGTGATTCATGGTCTTTGACCTAGAGATAGGCTTAGACTATTAAAAACCCCATCACCCATAGTATAAGTTAACCTAGGCAATTGCATGCTCTTGTGTTTAATGTGTTGTTGCTAGAATTGGTGGATCCCTATCATAGAGTCTATTTCCATTGATTGAATTGTTATTTGTTATAATTGTGTTTTGTTTATCTTTATTCAATCGCTAGCTTAGTGAATTTGGGTTAGGTTAATTGCATTGCTTTATTTGATTACTTTTGCTCTTGTTTATTTTTACCATAAACTCCCTTTCGATTGCTTGGATAAACTATTACAAGTTGTGTGATTAATATTCGAATTTGCCAACTTCTTTAGGAGATCATACTCGAACTTAACCTTATACTACTTCAAACAAATCGTGCACTTGCAGGCCTACTAGACACCGTTTGAGTGAATGCTCAATCAATTATGCACCTCAACAATTTCAACATATGCATGGTCATCATTTGAGTGAATCATTTTATTCTTCTTTGGGATATAATGATGAATACTTGTATGGTAATAGCTACAATCAAGACCAAGAAGAACAC